>CADDIJ020002680.1:0-43756 GCA_902809745.2 Tetradesmus lagerheimii | reverse complement strand
GTAAGATAAATGTTGTGCAGCGCACAGCAGCCAGCAACATACACACGCAGTGACCACTTGTGTCAACTCTGCAGTGCCGTAGGGAGCCAAGACACAACTGCGTCTGCAGTTGTACAGCATGTAGTCAACATGGCACACCAGGCATACAAGCAGCTTACGCAATACCCTCTGTGTCGATGAGATCCTTAGCACCATTAGCCGGCACTCACTCACAGGAGACGTCCCCGTGCAAGAGAGTGCAACCCCAAGCCATAGCCACATGCACTGGTCACACATCCGTGTCAAGACGATTGCCACAAGATCAAGCATAACTGTGCTGGGTCAACCGCAAGATCACCAGCTGCAGGCACGGCAACACGGTACGCATGCGGTTTCCTGCTGATGCAGATCAAAAACGACCACACAATCAAGCAGTGCTGCTTGTACACACAGCACGGATAATCATGCAGATGGGCATGTATGCATGTCCTGACAAGGCTTACACTGACACACATGTGTGAGTGTCGACTGTTCTGTCATACATCACACGAACTATGGCAAACTGCGCACCAAACCTGCTGGTGGTTTGTGAGCAGCTGCAAGCTGCACACTGCGTATACGGCACTGTATTCGCAACCTGTGATTCGCCCTGCCCAAGGGCAGGTGCACGTGCAAACGCTCCCAACTAGCTGGGTAACCAAGCAACAGATTCAGCCTACATAAAGACACTCGAAACTTGCCACCAAGCAACACTTGCAGCGGTTGCAACCTGATGTGCTGATGCAAACACTCAGGGTACCGGCCTCTGCACGGCTGCTGATGTCCTGTTCTGTAGGCGACACATATGAAGCGCCCGCACAAGCTGCCACGCCAGCTGGTACGCATGATGTTGCTTACCGCGGTGAAAAGAAAATCAATTGAGAAAAGCACGTAAGCTACCAGCGCAGTGCCGCCCTCTACCTTGCATGTCTGCTGCTGTCTTTCCTGCTGCGAAAGCATACAGCGTGCAACCTACGCCACCAGATGCGGCTATGTGACAGCATCTGCACTTGCTCAGCTGCAACGTATCCAACGCAACCACCGCCACTGAACATGCACCGGCAGTGCCTGCAATAGCATGCTAGCACAAATGCCAAACATCCACGGCCTAGCAGCGTCTACACAAGATGCCTGATTCGCAGCCTCCACCAACAATCCTCGCAGCATACAAACTTCTGCAGAGTGTTGCACCCTGCAGGAGTAAGCCTGCATAACTTTGCTTCGCCACTCTCCCACAAGCAATGCCAACACATTGGCTAGCGCGAACACACGCATGCACATGACCCTAAACATGCACAGCTGAGCTTCGTCAATAACAGAAAGAAACCCAAGCAGAAGTTGTGCAGCCTGCCGCATGCTGCTGCTGCTGCTGCAGCCGGACTGTTTGCTGATCATACACCAGGCGTCATCAAGAAGGTACAGCCATTCCATGCTTGCCACATCTTATTTATGCGCACAGCAGGATCGCGTCACAACCCATTGCAGCTGCTGCACAAGCCGAAGCAGCCGCCCTACCCTGCCAGCAGACAGCCATTGTCAGTGGCTGTTGCAACTGATCCATGCACATCTGACATGCTGTCAACACAGACTGGAACAGGGGCCCCGCCATGCATGCTGTTTGCCATTTCAGCTCAGCAACCCCTTACAGCAGGTGAATTGCAGGCTGACAGGTGCACGGAGCGCCCTGTCCCTGTATGCCTGGTCAACTGGCGGTCAATGCATGGTCAAACATCCCGTTGGTCAAACATCTGGTCAAACATGGATGCAACGTTACACTACCACCTTGCGCGGGCTGTCACCATCAGTAGAGCCATCCAGGCACATCTGTGCATCGCTGCTGCTAGTCGCACCACCACGCCCCTGCTCTGACAGCAGCCGCGCAAACGTACCAGACATCAGCATCAGCAGACCAGCCACGCTCAGCAGCGCGAGCATGATACACACAACAGCAGGCCGCATATGCTCCTCATACAATGAGAATGCATACGCATTAACGCTGCACATCACCGGCGTGCTCCTGCAAATCTCTGTGTCCACGATATCGTGAGTCGAGCCGGCTGCTGGCAGCAGCTGCTTTGCGAGAGCAGTGTCGCAGGTGCATTCGATGGTGTCGGCAAGCATCGCACGAGCCAGCGTGAAGCAGAAGAGGCTGCAGGAAGACTTGCCAATGTCAACATCGCGGCCAGCTACGTTGACCAGGTAACCCTGCAAGCGCAGAGCAGGACAGCAGAACGTACAACGCTGTCAGGTTCGATCCGGTGGTTGTCTTGAAGCAACAGCTCAGCAGGATTGTCGGCTGCATACAAAACTGCAAGAAGCCAAGAAGCTGCATCAACAATAGCACTGTAGTTATGTTTTCACGGCTGCATGATGGCACCGGTGGTTGAGACAGGAACCTGCTGCTGCTGCTGCTTCCGTCAACTGCCCTCGACAATCAGCGCACAGCACTGCCAGTAATGCACTCCCCTGCTGAACCAAAACACGCCCCAAAGCACTACATGGCTGCTGCTCTGTTGCCCTTTGGGCGCTGTCAGCAAACATTAGCATGCCACATTTGCTGCGTCCACCAGTTTCCTGCAAGCGCAAGCAGTTTCCTGCAAGCTGCCATTCCTGCAAGACTCACCGCCTTCGCTGGGTCAATGCCCATTGCAGCCTTGATCAGCTTTGGCAGCGTCTCATCGACAACGTTGAGCGTGTTTGCGCCATCCATTGTCGCCTTGCTGGCAATCATTCCACCCCCCAGCCACAGCAGACTGATCGCAAACATCACCACCATCCACACCAGCAGCACATACAGCAGCGTGTTGGCAACGCCAGCTGCGATGAGCATGCCGCGCGGAGCGCAAGTGCATGTGCTGCTGCTGCTCATGCTGCTGCTGCGCTGCTGCAGGGCACGCCAGATGTGTACGCCCCAAGCTGCAAGGGTGATGACAACCACCAGAGCTACAGAGGCCGCCAGTAGGGCTGGAAGCACACGTGCAAAGGCGGTTGGGGGAGGCAAGCTGATCAGCTTTGCGATGATCTTGGTGTCCAGCAGCGCCAATGAGCTGTAGTGATGCCTGTGGTTTGATGTGATTGACACACATCAAGGCGGTTGGCAGGCAGCACAGCAGCACCAACAGCAGCGGGACATAGCAGCAGCAGCGGCGTGTCAGACGTGCACCACAGCAGCATGGTGAAGTGTATGTGCGGTTTGAAGCGCTGAGCTTTGGGTGAGGTGTTACTGCGGCTGAATGCACAACCCAAGTGCTGCCACCTGCTGGCAAACCAACGAAATCCTCCCACATGCACTTGCGCAGCGCTGCATCTGAAGGCCTGCACAGCTGCCGAATGTACTCCATCATAAGTGTAAGTCCTGTTGCGACTAACAAGCTGCGGCAAGCACCGCTAAAGCGTGTCGTTGGCAGGTGTCGCTAGTGGCCATTGCCAAGCTGATGTCGTATGGGAGCAGAAGATCATGCCACGATGAGCTGTGAAACGGCTGCAGAGCGGAACTATAACTGACCCTTAAGGCTGAAGCTCTGAGCAATACAGCCAGCGACACGCCGTTTGTCTTGTGCAAATCCTATCAGCCCAGCCACAAGCGTGCTGACACCCAAGGACGCTCACCATATACCAGTGCAGATGATAGCAACCAAACCCAGCACGATGGGTAGCCAAGGTACACTGCAGAGCTTGCAGCGGCCTGATGAGGGTGCCTTGCAACTCTCGAAGGCCATCCTTGCTGCTTTCTCTGAAACAAACTAAATCAGTTATATTTTTGAGAACACGGATCAGCCTTTGCAGTAGCACCAGATGCCCTTTGCGCTCAACACCTGATCAAATCGCGCTTTAAACTTGCAGGAATTGTATCGAAAGAGTCAAGTGGTGGCTTACAGCATAAGGAGAGCTCACGTGCGCTTATGTCCCAAGCTTGCGCAAGCTTTTGGTCAATTTGGTCACCCTGTTATTTGGCACTTTGTCAGATGGTCGTCTGTTGAAGGCCTGCTCCATCCATCGCCGCTCTACCGATGCATTCTCATTTCTTCGAGGCTCATACTGGCTGCAAACTGCTGATGTGCCACCGACCAGCAGTCCAAGGGGCCCTGAGTGCAGTTACGTTGGGAGACATCCGGCGAAGAGCAGTGCAAGGAAACAGGTTCGAATGGATGTAATCGGTAGCACAATTTCATGTCGACTAAGGGAGTTTCTCGGTGGTCTCTGATTGCGGGTACAACGCAGTTGAAGCACCGGGCTGCTACAGCTGTAGCATGAGTGCTCAATTGCTGCACATCTCCACCATCGTCCCACTCCAATCATCGCTTGTAACTCACCATGACAGCAATACTTTGTTACACTTGAAAGGGCTGCTGGCAGCCAAAGCCATGGCACAAATCTGCTGCATGTCACAAAGCAGTGCTTTCCAATTGCAACTTCAAACAGTTGCAACTTCGAACTTCCAGCCTGGACTGCTACATGCCTTGCAATCAGCCACCCATGTTCCACTCTGCAGCAACCCCTGCAGTACGCCCTGCCATCCAATGGAAGTCCCTCGTCCATCTGTGCCCGCCAGTTCCATAACAATGCCAGAACGCCGCTTCGCAAACGTATGGCCTTGGGCCTAACTGCCATTCTTGGTGGGCGCAACAATTCAAGGACCCTGCAAGGCACAGCATCAACATCGCAGAAAGTGGTCAGCAAGCATGGAGCAACAATGCAACTGGATCACCACAGACCACGCTTCATGTCATGACAGAATACACGCTGATCAACTGTGCCGGCCAGGGGCTGCTGCCTATGAAGCTGTCAGCAGTATTATACAGTGGAGCGTCTGCCCGGCCTTGGTGGGGCCGCTAAGAAGACCGTCGTGAATTGTCCAACTGGTTTCTCATCCCCCAGCCAAGCAGCAGCCGTACACCAGCAGTAATCGCCATTGCTAACACCCAACACCAGTACTGGAAACATTTATAGGAACACCACTACAGACACACATTGATAAACAAGAAAGTTACAAGAATGTAACAAGCATGTAACAACTTGCCTCAGACATCCAAGGAAGGTATCCACCGCAACAGCTCTCAAGCCTGGCGAGGCGAAAGCTCTAGACGGGCCCTGCGAATGTTTTTCTGAGAAAAGCCCAATGTGGAATCTTCATCATCAGCAAGTCGTCAACGGAAAGCAACCGCGAAACAGATCACATGCAAACACAATGATGCTCAGAAGCTGCCAGCTCTGACACACGCCAGGAACTGAGGGGCAGGAAACCCCCAGAGCAGCAAGAATCTTCACAGCACAAGACAAACCAGACAATGTTCTGCAACACTGCTGAAGCATACACATTACAATGCTCAGAAGCTGCCAGCTCCAGCAAATGCCAAAACAGAGGGGCAGGAAACCCCCAGCGCAGCAGGATTCTTCACAGCACATGCAACATGTGAAGCAAACACACAAAGTGAAAAGGACGATGCTCAGAAGCTGCCAGCTCTGACACAGGTCAGAACAGAGGGGCAGGAAACCCCCAGGGCAGCAAAAATCTTCACAGCACATGCCACATACACAGCAAGCACACAAAGTGAACAGGGTGATGATGCTCAGAAGCTGCCAGCTCCAGCACATGCCAGAACAGAGGGGCAGGAAACCCCCAGCGCAGCAAGAATCTTCACAGCACATGCATACACAACGAACAAGCAGAGTAATGCTCAGAAGCTGCCAGCTCTGACACAGGTCAGAACAGAGGGGCAGGAAACCCCCAGCGCAGCAAGATTCTTCACGGCACATGCATACAAGAGGACACACAAAGTGAAAAGGATGATGCTCAGAAGCTGCCAGCTCTGACACAGGTCAGAACAGAGGGGCAGGAAACCCCCAGCGCAGCAAGACTCTTCACAGCATGCACACAACACCCACACCACCACAACAAACGTACAACTCCAACACCAACAGCACATCTCAGACTGCGGTCACACCGCGCCGTTAGCACCAAGCCGGCACCACCCCACCGCAGCAACCGGGCGCCAACAGAGTCGCACCGCACATGCGTTATATTTCAAACACAGCGGTACGGCACGCCTGCCGGCTGGACACGTGCATGCCCAGGTGGAGCCAGCACAGCAGCACCGAAGCAACTACTGCACTGAGCTACCACCGTGGGTGGCAGGGGGCCTGCAGTTTCACTGAGTAGGTTCTCCCAACTCGAGGATGGGACCCAGCTACACTGCGGCACTGTGCACGAGTGGCAAGCTGCATCACTGATGTGCCGCACCAACACACTAAAAGACACATGCCAGTAATAGATATAATGTACACCACAAGTACAATGTACAAGCCAGCTACAATAATGCATGCACCAAATGATATTGGTGTTTGGTGTCTGAATGGCTCAGCAGCCCAGATGTCATCCAGCGCGAGCGTCAGATGGTGGGGGCAGGAAACCCCCGGGTGGGCAAAGTATCTTCACAGCCGGCAAAGTCAGACACGCACTAGCCACAGCTTATCAACTGCTGCTGCATAAGTTCGCACCAAAGAGATATAAGCAGCATAACGTGCTGTGCATGCAAACGTGTGAAAATCGAATGGCTCAGGACCCTTGACGTCATCTGGTGATCAGAAGTTGGGGGCAGGAAACCCCCGGCAAGGGAATTGTCATCACAGCCAAAGCTCTATGCACAGCAGCAGCAGCAACATCAACAGCACACGCACACAACAGCGTCTGCACACAAGCAAGAAGGACTCAGGTGCTACGATGTCATCTTGAGGTCGGATGATAGGGGCAGGAAACCCCTGGTGTAGCTGGTGATCGTCACTGTCCATGTTGCCACCACGATACACAGCACACCAGACAGATCCTCACACAAACCCACACACATGAACCTTTGATATCTTTGTCACTGTATGCGCGGCTCACCTTGCAGTGTGCCATGATGCAGGAAAAGGCGTGTAATGGTAGTTGTTTGGCACGTTGACTCTCCGAAGGCCTTGGAAGAGGTTTGGGTGACGCGTTGAAGCTGACTCAGCTGCTGGATCTGCAGAGCCATCCAGGATGCGTGACGCTGCCAGGTGACATACGCTTGTTGGCACTCAGTGTTGATTCGCTTGTTCTCCGTCAAGCTCCTGCACTGCAAGGAAGGGAGTCACAGCAAAACATGTCAGGCACAGCGACACCAGCAATCAAAAAGCACTCAGCAGCTGCAGCGTCAGCAGGTGATCAGCTTGTAGGGGCAGGAAACCCCATCGCAGCAAGTTGTCGTCACAGTGCATTCCGAAAAACGCAAAGGCACAGAACCAACAAAAAAGTCGCTAGCATCACGCAGGAAACATACAGCACAATGCTCAGAAGCTGCCAGCTCTGATACAGGTCAGAACAGAGGGGCAGGAAACCCCCAGCGCAGCAGGAGTCTCCACAGCACATGCAACACGCAAAGCAAGCACGCAAAGCGATCCGTGTGACGCAAGTTGTGGACATGCGCTGGGACCAGCTTCAGGGCATCATTCTGTTTGCTTTTGTGCTGCTTCTCATCTTCTCATCTTCTAGCAGAGAATGAAAAGCAGTACACAAGTAAACAGGATGATACGTACCAGCTGCATGTACATGCAGGATTAGAAGCGCACAAATCACTCAACCAGGATGATGCTCAGAAGCTGCCAGCTCTGACACAGGTCAGAACAGAGGGGCAGGAAACCCCCAGCGCAGCAAGACTCTTCATCGCAGACAGGAACATCAAACCAACACTGACACAACACAAACTCGCATGCTCAGAAGCCACTTCGTCTAGCACAGGCCAGCGAGTGGGAAAGGAAACCCCCTGTGTGACAAGGGTTCATCAAAGCAAGCAGATCGCAGCAAATTTATGAGGGCAGATACATCTACAACGCCACAAGCTGAGAGAAGTGCTCAGAAGCTGCAACCTCTGGAAGAAACCAGAAAGTGGGGGCAGGAAACCCCCTGTGCAGCAAGTTTCATCATCGCACATGCCCTGCAGATGCACATGCCCTGCAGATGCACAAAACAGGGTGGAGGGTGGAGAACAATGCTCAGCAACTGCACAGCTCCGACAGACGTCAGCGCGAGGGGGCAGGAAACCCCCAAGGCAGCATAATCGCATCACAGCAAAGCACAACCATCACTGCGCACATTGTTCACCACATCTGCTGGCGACATGCACAAGTCACACATCACAGACACAAGGTCCCAGCACTCAGATGCTGCGGTGTCAGCTGGTGATCAGCAAGTAGGGGCAGGAAACCCCCGGAGCAGCGAACCTCATCAATGTGCAACACTATAGCACACCAGGCAAACGATGACACATTGCTCAAGAGCTGTGTATGTCCTGTACAAGCAACGTCATCGCAGCAACATTATCGCAGCAACTCCAAGAACCACACGTACGGAAGGGGGGCTACGGCAGCAGCATGCGCTCAGCGGAAGAAGAAGTCGTTTTGTATCGAGGTTCTAATCAGCGGGTGATCATAAACAGCCTCTAAGGTGTCTTCATGGCGCAGCTGCTGCCGCACACAACACCTCCCAGCACATACACACAACACACACCAGTAGCTAGTTCGCGCCAATAGCTTGTTCCCAACTTTGTTGCACAAGACTGCTGTGATGCAAACCTACCTTGCAACTAGACAGTGCCTGGTGGGGGGCCACTTGTCACGCCCAGGGGTGGTAGCTTGTGATTTTTTGGTTGACCTGGGCCAAGGACAAGCCAGGAATGATGCAGTCATCTGAAAGCAAAACAGGCAGCAGACAGAGCATTGCGGGCTAGCAACAGCCAAGAGCGGAGCAACATGCTGCACAAACAGATTGATGATACTCTGGATGAGGACTGACGAAGTGAGATGTAGAGGCAGCTATACATGCAGACAGCACTGCGCAGCTGCCAGCACTGAAACACGCCCCGTTGCTGTAGCTACCCGTAATGTTGATCGCAAGGGCACTTCAGCAGCCCAGCATCGACCGTCGTGGTAGCAGGCCTGGCTAGACTGCAGGCCTCGTGTACAGCCCAGGGGCATATTATAATTACTTGTCACAGTGTGCTGCAAGGTCTATGTACAGTAACATGATGATTACTGCTGTGCTGACATGCACCTGCTGTCTTCAACTGCTGCAGTACAAAGATGCCCAGCTGCTTGCTATAGCTGTGCTTGCCATAGACAGAATCGTATGCACTCACCTGTTGACAGCCCTAAGTTTGTAGGAAGGCTTCAACATGTTTCCTGCAAGCAGGAGCGCTGATGCTGCAGCCACGGCAGTCCTTGGGAAGAGGTGGTTGGTGGTTGTCGCACTGCAGGACGCTTCCGCTTCATCCCCCTGCAGAAGCAGACATAACAATGTGCAGCACAGTCGTCAGCAGGCAGCAGAGAGTATGCACACATGCTTCTTATATGTCACATATGTCAGAGATATGTTATACAACAAAAAGGGAACTGTCCAGGCCCATCGTCCCGCAGCAGCAGCGCGTGCTTGTTGCAGGATAGCGGGGCCCAGGGTCAGTGACCACACATGGCTCTTCCTAAAACCATGCGTAGCCTCATTTTTATTGCTTCTGGGAACGGGCCTGGCAGCACTGAACAGCTACAAGACCAACTTTATAGAAGCCGCTGGTATTGCTGCATGCTGATACACACATAGATACAGGCAACGCACACATCAAAGCTGCATGCACACAGTGACACAACGTTTTGCTCAGACAGCCAAGGGAGAGTTTCGTCAGCGGTCTTTGACCTCGGAAACTCTAGTCCGAAATCCGTTTTGTCATCACAGCACAACCTCACACAGCTGCTAATACGCACACAGGCACAAATAAAAAGCAACAGCACTGCCACTGGGGCAAAGGAGAGATCAGTCAACCTGTTTCTCGGCACCAGTAGGCCTGAATACGAAACACGGACCAAAAGGGGTAGATCATCGTATCTCCCCTGCTCCAGGGCTGCTCTACACACTACAACAAATTTTCAGCACCACACACAGCACCACACTGCACTACTGCTCTATGAGAAGGGTCAGGTTGTCTGGCTTGGTTGCAGCTGTTGAACTGCAACAACAGAAGCTTCGAATCAGCGTCGATCATACGGGGAAAATTCTCTTCATTCCCTTCTAACAATTAGTGCACAATCAACACACGAGCAACACGCACGAGCCCAGCCCACCATGCGGCGGCGGGTACACACGACACACGGCCTGGGGCTGTCTCAGACGATTTAACGTGATTGAAACTTGGTTTTTCCTCAACGCAAAAGCTCGGAGTGAGCTGGGAAAAAGTGGTATCATCAACGACAGCAGCCCACTGCCGGCTGCCAACACGTCAAAGCCATCTGCCGACACACCACACCAGCTCTGGGATCAGACTAGGGTAAGCCAATCCTCATTGTTTGTCCCTGGCTGTGGGCCAAATAGGACTGGGGCGGCAAACAAAGCTCATCAAGTCCCAAGACTGGTGCAGCAAGACCCAGAGAGTTCCAACAGCTGCTGCTGTCCTGCTCACCTTTGTGGCGCTCTGACAGCGGCCAGGACGGCACAAAGGTGATGATGAAGTCCCGAAGAGTCATGATGTAGAGTGGGCGAGGCGCACCACCAGGGTGGCCTGCCAGGAAGGGAGCTTCAGACCATCTGCTGCTGCTTGTTGTACTGTGCACACCTTGGCGGTGCTGAGGATCACCGCGTGTAGAAATGAACGTAGATACGCGAAGAGATGGGGATCGTAGGCTGTGCAGGCGTCTTGTAGGCCTGCGAGCCCGCCGCAGGGCGTGTTACCTGAAGTGTCAGTGACGTTGTCATTATCGACACCAAACCAAGCCACCAGCGCAAGCAACTCTGCAGCGATATATCAGTTGGTCAAGATTCGACTTATGCGTGGTCAAGGCTTGAGCAGAACTAGGGCATTTCGGCACTGGAAGGTCACTTGTGTCACTCAGTCTGCGTGCAACGACGAACCCTCTTCTACGTATTATTTTGTAGTATTTTCCTCTTTACTGCAGCTTGGTTTGAGCTGATCCCCAGGTGTCATCACTGTCGGCACTTCCAGTGCCACTTGTGTGCCTTGTTCAGCTGATTCATAGCATGGCTTGATCCTAAATATGTAAAAGTAACACAGTCCTTGGCGTCTTAGCCAGCCAGGAATAGCTCTGCAGAGCAGCAGGGCCAGGGGCAGCAGCTGCTCAGCGCTGCTGCTGCCAGGAGCAGGAGCACCATGAGTGCTAATCGCAAGAGCAAAGTAGCTTACTTCTATGACAGTAAGTGTACGCTCTATATCTTATAGTCGATGTTGTGCGCATGCTCAGCATGTTGGTTGTGGAGCACACACGCATGTTGGACAGCAAGCGCAGAGACGGTTGACAGGGCGTCCATGCAGCCAGCGGCATGCCTGGCATCGCATGCACCGACAACGAGATTCAACATGCAGTTACTGCAGTTCTGGTGCCAACACCTACCAGCATCTGCAGGAGCAGCAGGAGCAGCAGCAGCAGCACCACCACCACCAGCACTGGCAGTTCCATGTGGCTTCAATGTGCCGCACCCTGAAGCATCATGCACAGCGCAAGGCACACAGCAGTTGCAGTGCTCTGCTGTGCAACATCACAAATCTCACTATCGTCCAATTTCTGGTGACACACACACACCTCTGACGCTAGCTGCCACACTTGCACCTGCTGCTGCTGCAGGCGAGTTCAGCACCTTTTACTTTGGTCAGAATCACCCCATGAAGCCACACAGGCTGACCATGACACACCAGCTAGTGCTAGGCTACGACCTGCAGCAGCACATGGATGTGTTCGTGAGTACCTTTGCATGTAGCCGCTAGTGTCTCCAGCAGCAGCAGCAGCAGCAGCAGCTAGTGCTGAGCTACGACCTGCAGCAGCACATGGACGTGTCTGGAGTACCCGCGCATGTAGGCGCTAGTGTTTCCAGCAGCAGCAGCAGCAATAGCAGCAGCAGCAGCTTGCGCTGGGCTGTGACCTGCAGCAGCACACGGCTGCCTTCGTGAGAAAACGCATGTAGTAGCAGCAGGGTTTCAGCAGAGGAGGCAATTGCAGTGACAGAAGTGCCGGGCTGATGCAGCTAGGCCGATTGCGCCGACAGCAACCAGTTGCTCGTGTCTGATGCCGGCTGTTCCTGCTCCCTTCTTCTCATGCCACGCTTGTTGCCGCAGCATGCTGTCAAGGCGCAGCCATTGCAGCTCGGCCAGATCCACAGCGCAGATCACATTGACCTGCTGTTGTCACTCTTTCACTCTGCCTGCCCTTGCCTCACACTTTCTTGCCGCAGCGTGCTGTCAAGGCGCAGCCGATGCAGCTGGGCCAGTTCCACAGCGCAGATTACATCGATCTGCTGTTGTCACTTTTTCAACCTGCCTGCCCTTGCCTTACACTTGTTGCCGCAGCGTGCTGTCAAGGCGCAGCCGATGCAGCTCGGACAATTCCACAGCGCAGATTACATCGATCTGCTGTCGGTGGTGACGCCAGACAACCAGGCAGAACACTCAGCAGCAATGCAGCGGCACAATTTCAACGAGGACTGTCCGGTGTTTGACGGGCTCTTTGAGTACTGCAGGTGGGTGTGCAGGCTCTCCTGCGCAGCCGCTGCTGCTGCTGTGTGCTGCTGGTGTTGCTTCTTTAGGACTGACATGTGGAGGTGGTTCTACAACACAGGGTGTCCGGGGTGGGCAGGCTCTGGAGTACTGCAGTGGGTGCGGATCATCTGAATTGCTGCTGGGGTGGGGCTGATACATGACTTCAACATGAGCTGTCCAGGGTTTCATGGGCTGTTTGCGTACTGCAGGTGAGTTACTGCATTCGATAGCAAGGTCTAGTGTGCAGTTCCGCAAATGCATCAAACACCTCACCACAAAGCAGCGTTTATCCATACTGCACCAGCATCTTGAATCTACCCCACTGTGTTACCTGTGTGGCTGCTGTGACTTGCGCAGACTGTACGCGGGAGCCAGCATTCAGGGTGCAGTGCAGCTAAACGCCCATAGTGCATCAGCATGTGAATCCATCTCACTGCATTGCACCTCTGCATGACTCATGCAGATTGTACGCGGGTGCCAGCATCCAGGGTGCAGTGCGGCTGAACTGCATCAGTATGTGAATCCATCAGCATGTGGATCCATTTCACTGTGTCGCGCCTCTGTGGCTGCTGTGACGTGCGCAGGCTGTATGCGGGTGCCAGCATCCAGGGTGCAGTGCGGCTGAACCACGGGCTGTGTGACACCGCCATCAACTGGAGTGCCATGAGCATATCGACTCCACCTTACCGTGTTATCTTTGTGGCTACTGTGACTTGCGCAGGCTGTATGCGGGTGCCATGCCAGCATCCAGGGTTTAGGGTTTAGGGTGCAGTGCGGCTGAACCGTGCATAGTGCACCAGCATCAGCATTTGAATCCATCGCACTGTGTTATAACTACCTTTGTGGCTGCTGTTACATCGCGCAGGCTGTATGCAGGTGCCAGCATCCAGGGTGCAGTGCGGCTGAACCACGGGCTGTGCGACACGGCCATCAACTGGAGCGGCATTAGCTTTTTAAATTGCACCCATCTCACTGTGTTTAAAACTGCCTTTGTGCCTGCCCATGAGTTGCGCAGGCTGTATGCTGGTGCCAGCATCCAGGGTGCAGTGCGGCTGAACGCCCATAGTGCATCAGCACGTGAATCCATCTCACTGTGTTGCACCTCTGCCATGACTTGCGTAGGCTGTATGCAGGTGCCAGCATCCAGGGTGCAGTGCGGCTGATCCACGGGCTGTGTGACACGGCCATCAACTGGAGTCGCATTAGCATATCGAATGCATCTCACTGTGTTACCTGTGTGGCTGCCATAAATTGCACAGGCTGTATGCGGGTGCCAGCATTCAGGGTGCAGTGCTGCTGAACCACGGGCTGTGACACCGCCATCAACTGCAGCGGCATTAGCGTATCAAACCCATCTCACTGGGGTATAACTTCCGTTGTGGCTGCTGTGACTCGTGCAGGCTGTATGCGGGTGCCAGCATCCAGGGTGCAGTGCGGTTGAACCACGGGCTGTGTGACACGGCCATCAACTGGAGTGGAGGGCTGCACCATGCCAAGAAGGGCGAAGCAAGCGGCTTCTGCTACGTGAATGATCTGGTGCTGGCTATACTCGAGCTGCTGAAGTACCATGCGCGGTAAGGGATGTTGAGGGGTTGGCCCTGAAGGTAGATAAAGGGTTGGAGAGCCTGGCGTGTGCCATGTGGCCAGTCTGGTGCTAGCCATACCCATGTAGCTAACTTATGATACCCAGCAAGGGGGATCAGAAGTGATAGCATAGAACGGCGTGATAGGGGTGGTGACTACAGAGGCGGCTTCTGCTACGTGAATGATCTGGTGCTGGCCATACTTGAGCTGCTGAAGTACCACGGTGCACGGTGAGTGCTTTTGAAAGGTTCAACAGCCTAAGAAGGCTTAGGACGGCATGCTAGGGGTGACGGTTGGCTTGTGCCAAGTGCACGGTCTGGTGCTGGTAAACTGGAGGTGTACGCATGTGACCCACGTACAATGCGCAGCAAGGGGGATGCAAAGGTCTGCCTAAAACGGCATGCTAGGGGTGACGAGTTCAGAGGATGCTTCTGCTACGTGATTGACCTGGTGCTGGCCATACTTGAGCTGCTGAAGTACCATGCGTGGTAAGTGACGTTTGGTTCATGAGACACGGCCGTTCTATGGCCCTTCAAGGCAGCGTAAGTGATTGGCTGCTGCTATTTTGTATGCATTTGGTGTTAGCAGGTACGTGCTTCTACCTTCTTGCTGCTGAGTATCCATGCCAAAAGTTGGCGTGCAGCGTGCGCATGTAGCATCTCACATGTTGTATGCTTCACATGCTTCACATGCTGCTGCTGCTGCTGCTGCCATATGCTGCAGCGTGCTGTACCTGGACATTGACATCCACCACGGTGATGGTGTGGAGGAAGCCTTCTCATGCTGCTGTTGTGCTGCTGCTGCTGCTGCTGCTGCCATGTGCTGCAGCGCGCTGTACCCGGACATGCACATCCGCGATGCTTCACGTGCTGCTCCTTGTGCTACTGCTGCTGCTGCTGTTCTTTGTGCTGCTGCTGCCATGTGCTGCAGCGTGCTGTACCTGGACATCGACATCCACCACGGTGATGGTGTGGAGGAAGCCTTCTCATGCTGCTGTTGTGCTGCTGCTGCTGCTGCCATGTGCTGCAGCGCGCTGTACCTGGACATACACATCAGCCATGCTTCACGTGCTGCTCCTTGTGCTACTGCTGCTGCTGCTGTTCTTTGTGCTGCTGCGGCCATATGCTGCAGCGTGCTGTACCTGGACATAGACATCCACCACGGCGATGGTGTGGAGGAGGCCTTCTCATGCTGCTGTTGTGCTGCTGCTGCTGCTGCTGCCACGTGCTGCAGCGCGCTGTACCTGGACATACACATCCGCCATGCTTCGCGTGCTGCTCCTTGTGCTGCTGCTGCTGCTGCTGCTGTTCTTTGTGCTGCTGCGGCCATATGCTGCAGCATGCTGTACCTGGACATTGACATTCACCATGGCGATGGTGTGGAGGAGGCCTTCTCATGCTGCTGTTGTGCTGCTGCTTTTGTTGTGCTGCTGCTGTTGTTGTGCTGCTGCTGCTGCTGCAGCGTGCTGTACCTGGACATCGACATCCACCATGGTGACGGTGTGGAGGAGGCCTTCTACCTCAGCGACAGGGTGATGACGGTGAGCAGGCAAACGCACAGCACCAAGACTGTAGTTATTGGCGCTCGCTTTTGTCGTTTGGGAACTGTTGAAGGTGGCAGCTGTTTTCACTGTTTGTGATGGACGGATCGTGGTGATACTGTGTGGGAGATGATGTCAGCGCTTTGCGTAGTGCTGGTGTCTGTACTGCTGTCCTGGTGAGCTGCTTTTGGCAACTCTGCTGCCGCTGCTGCTGCTGCTGCAGGTGTCGTTCCACAAGTATGGGGACTACTTTTTCCCCGGCACTGGCGATTTGAAGGACATCGGGGAGCAGCGGGGGCGCTACTACACACTCAACGTGCCACTGAAGGTGAGCACGCATACGCACCGGAACCGCATGTGCTGGCTATCTGATGGCTTGTGCATTCTGTATCTCAATCATTCTGTATCTGGTCTGGGGAAGCGCGTAGAACAGTCACACAGACAGGCACAGCAGCGGGGGCGCTACTACACACTCAACGTGCCACTGAAGGTGAGCACGCATGCTGTAAATGTACATGTGCTGGCTACCTGACGCCTTGTGCATTCTGCATTTGGTCTGCATTAGGTCTGGAGAAGCGCTTATGACAGTGCCAGGTGGCACGTTTTGAGCTCATTTACATATATGTTTTGCCAGCTGAATTCGTGCGCAACACGCAGGGTGGCGGCAGCGGGGGCGCTACTACTCACTGAACGTGCCATTCAAGGTGAGCATGCATGCTGTACATGTACATATGCTGGCATCTGACGGCTTGTGCATTCTGCATTTGATCTGCAATTAGTCTGAAGCAGTGCGCCTAGGACAGTTACATGCAGCGCGCCATGAGCTCATTTTGATATATATTTGTTTCGCCAGCTCAAGTCGTGCGCAACACGCAGCGTTGCGGCAGCTGCGTTACAGGAACTGCTAGTTGTTCTGTGCCTGCAATGGCCGTCAATTGCGGCAGGTTGCACTGATCAAGGCTGATCCCGCAACACATGTGCTCATTTCCAGGATGGCACCGACGAACAGGCTATTCAAGCCCTCAGTGACTGTGGACAACCAGTAGTGCAGTTTTCACACCCATCACGTTGAAAACTTTCCCATTTGCCACATAATGCTCATGCTGAAACCTGCCTGTGCCTATCGCCTGCAGGACGGCACGGACGACCGCACCTTCCACGGCCATCATGGTGAATTGTTCCCCATTCGACACATAATGCTCATGCTGACACCTGCTTTATGTGCTGGTTTCCTGCAAGACGGCACGGACGACCGCACCTTCCATGCGCTGTTCAAGCCCATCATGGCCGGCTGACCGCCACATAGCACTTGTGCTGACACCTGCATATGTGCTTATCGCCTGCAGGATGAAAGGAGGTGTGGAGGCGCATGAGGTTTTCCTCGTCGTCATGCAGGTGTTGAGTGTCTAACACACTATGCGTAGCTAATTCATTCATTCATTCATTTATTGCCTGCAGGACGGCACAGACGACCGCACCTTCCACGCGCTGTTCAAGCCCATCATGGCCAAGGTCATGGAGTCGTTCCAGCCGGGAGCCATCGTCATGCAGTGCGGTGAGTGCGCCACACGTCCTTGACATGCTCCTTGTGTGTGCATGTTGTGCAGCTGACTTGTCATGTGAGGTCTGGGAGCCTGCAGTGCAGTGAGGCAGCCCATGTCTTGGGGATGTATGTTTGAGTCAATTGAAAACAAGAACTGGCCAGGACAGTAAACGCACACAGTAGGTTCAACACAGAACCGGGTTGGGACAGAGCCATCGTCATGCAGTGCGGTGAGTCAGCCCATGTTGTGGGTGGGTGTGTCCACAAGCTGACAACCAACCCCGCCAAAGGCACGCAATATCCCCATCACAGAACACTGGGAGCATTGGATCCAGCTCAGTGGTTATGATGAGGCTCATAACAGCCAGCATGGAGCTTAACGTGATCTTTGAACCGCTCCATCTGCTGCAGGTGCTGACTCGCTGGCCAATGACCGGCTGGGCTGCTTCAACCTGTCTATGCGGGGCCACGGTGAGGCTGTGAGCTTCATGAAGAGCTTCAACGTGCCCATGCTGGTCACCGGGGGAGGAGGCTACACCAAGCACAACGTGGCACGGTGGGTGGGAACTGCTGGTTTTCAGGTTGGTTTTGGGGCTGTGTGGTGGTTTGGAGCCAAGGGGGTGGGAGCGCTGTGCGGCTTGAAGATGTTGTTCAAGTGGTTGCAACAGCAACCTCACATGCTTATTGAAGAGACTGCAACAGCACTTGCCCATGCCATTGTTGTTGAAGGTGCCCATGCTGGTCACTGGGTGAGGAGGCTACACCAAGCACAACGTGGCACGGTGGGTGATCACATCCAGGCCCTTGCATTTGTGTGATCTATTGACACCTTACACACGGGATGCTGCTTACTGCAGCCGCTTTTGCTGGCAACAATGCTCTGCCGTGTTAGTGCGGTGTGCCTGACGGATTGTACACCCTTGTGAACGCTGCTGGAGATGCTGCCTCTGCAGGCGCTGCAGGTGTGGGAACTGCATTGCTTGTTGACCAGCAGGTGTCCATAGTACAACTCGTTTCCAGCAACCCCTCCCCTCGATGTGCGGTCAGTTACCCAACAACAACCCCTCTGTCAAAAATCACCGTCTGCTGCTGGTGCTGGTGCTGTTGTCGTGACGCAGGTGTTGGACGTATGAGACCGCACTGCTGGTTGACCAGAACGTGTTCGAGGTGCTGCAAGTGACCCCCGACCACCCGTTTTCTTGCCCCCACCGTCTGCTGCTGCGGCTGCTGTTGTGGCAGGTGTTGGACGTATGAGACTGCGCTGCTGGTTGACTAGAACGTGTCGGAGGTGCTGCAAGTAACCCCTGACCACCTCTTTCCAAAACACTCATCCCCTGCTGCTGCTGCTGCTATTGTGCCGCAGGTGTTGGACGTATGAGACCGCACTGCTGGTTGACCAGAACGTGTCGGAGGTGCTGCAAGTGACACCTGGCCCCACCCCCTTACCTGAAACCTTCATCCCCTGCTGCTGCTGCTGCTGACGTGTTTGACGCAGGTGTTGGACGTACGAGACTGCGCTGCTGGTTGATCAGAACGTGTCGGAGGTGCTGCCAGAGACGCACTACCACGAGTACTTTGCGCCTGACTACTGCCTCAACGTCGCTGCACACAGAGTGGGCGAGGACAGCAATAAGAAAGACGTGAGTCTGGCTACGTTGCTGTCCTATCTGCAGTCAGCTTGCTGGTGTGGTGATCGCAGAAGGCGTCGTACTTTCCTGTGCGTACAATCGCCCGGCTGCTGCGTTGATGTGGGGCCACAGACTGGGCAAGGACAAGAGCAAGGAGGATGTAACAACGTTACACGAGTTAGTTATAGTGCTTGCATCATCTGCACATCATCCTAAATTTGTGCTGCTGGGGGTGCGGGGAATTCGAAATGTTGGTAGCCTGCCGCTTCAAACTTCTGTAGATCCAAGACTGCTGATGCTGCATCTGCTGCTGCGGTGGCGGTGGCGGCATCCATGTTTGCAGCACGTTGGGAAGATGAACATTGCCAAACCTGCGCCACCTTGCACATGGTTGCAGTATGCACGCTCACTTGTGTACACAGGTTTGATGACATGTCATTTCAACACTCACATGCGGTTCCCTTCCTCGTCTGCATGCAGCATGTTGAGAGACTAAGATCGAAGTGCTGGAACACCTCTGCCACCTGGCACATGGTTGCAGCATGCATGCCGACTTGCATGTCTTTCTATTGGTTCCCATTTCAAAAGCAGTTCTTCTGTTGACTAATGCTTTGTCATCATTGCTTGTCACGCAGCACTTCAAGAAGATGAAGATCGAGGTCCTGGAGACTCTGCGACACCTGGCACACGCGCCAGGCGTGCATTTCCAAGAATGGGGCCCCCAACTCCATGCTGCCTGATTATGCTCACTTGTGTACGTATGATGATGACATGTCATCTCAATTCACTTGCGGTTCCCTTCCTGCTCTGTTTTGCAGCACGTCGAGAAGATGAAGATCGAGGTGCTGGAGAACCTGCGACACCTGGCACACGCGCCAGGCGTGCAGTTCCAAGAAGTGGCCCCGGACTCCATGCTGCCTGATTACGAGTTGCCAGATGTAACAGGCCAGCCGGGTGGCGAGGCTGGCGCAGCGGGGGCCTTCATGGAGCGCATCGGCAAGTTTGCGCATGAGCATGGCATCATCAAGCCTGCTGAGTTCTACGCAAATGACCGGGACCACTGGGGCGACTGAGGGGCTTGCGGAAAGCAGCAGCAGCAGCAGCACTTCAAAGGGAAAGCAAGCAGCTGCTGCCGTCGCGCGTGCGTGCAGCGCTGTCGCAGGCATTTGAATTGCTGAATACGAGGTGCCAGATGTAACAGGCCAGCCGGGTGGCAAGGCTGGCGCTGCAGGGGCGTTCATGGAGCGCATCGGCAAGTTTGCGCATGAGCATGGCATCATCAAGCCTGCTGAGTTCTAAGCGAATGACAGGGACCACTTGGGGGACCGAGGGGCCTGTGAAGAACAGCAGCACCCTAGTAGGGAAGCAAGCAGCTGCTGCCGTTGCATGCGCATGCAAGGTTGCGCGCGCATGCAACGCTGTCGCACGCATTTCAATTGCTGTGGGACACACAGTCCAAATGACAAGGACCACTGGGGGACGGAGTGGCCTGTGTATTGCTGTGTAGAGGCAACCGCATTCCAGCAGTAAAGCAAGCACGCAGAGGCACCCTGTTGCTGTGTATCTGTTGAGCGTACAGCCTGTGATGTCAGTGATGTTGGTAACTGGCGTTGGTGCGAGCCATAGCAGCAGCATGCTGGCGCCAGCAGTGCAGGTATGCTGCCGGTGGAGGCTGCATTGTGGATTGAAGCCTTTGTAAGGCCAGTGTGTGTACAGTAGCTTGCGGCTGTGATGCTGTTTGTACCATAGAACTGACTAGTAGGTGTTGGCTTTGTCGCAAGGGTTCTGTGCTTGTAGCGTGTATATGTGACCTGGTGTTACTGGTTCGACTGTGAGCGACGCATAAGCTGTTTGTGCTCCGAGCTCCGAGTCGGACTCCGTGGCAGTGCCACTGGCGATTGTATCTGCGCACCTAACAGCTACGCTAGCTCTGCGCATTCACTGCCATCAAAGCTGCACACTGCTGTACTGGATGCAGTGTTGTGTGCGACGGAAGACTGCAGACCAACATTCCGACCACTGGTGACCAAGCTCTTTTGTGCACCACGAGCTGCAGGCACCTAGCCCTTCTACTGCAGCCAGTGGCAGTGATGCAGCTGGTGCACGCTGCAAGTTCAGGCTGACTCAGATTAAGTCAGTCAAACGCATAAGCCAGTGTGGTTTTGAGGCTATGGGTTCAGATTCGTTTCAACGGCTGCCAAGGTGAACCTCAGACAGTGACCCGCATTGACTCGCAGTGTAACATGTGGAGTGTCACCCTGATGCATGGGTTGGGGCCATCACGGTGAGGCTTGGGGGCTCAGCGTGATTCAGCGGGCCGCGGGCCGCGCACCCGTGGCGCAGGCAAGCGACTGCCGCAGTCGCTGCGGTTGTACAGCATGTGACAGCTTGTCACAAGTTGTGATTATCACTGTGTATGTTCAAGTTTCAAAGGTGACTTCACTCCAGGAGTCGCCTAAAGCCGTACTTTCGCATCTGTGCAAGCAACACCGTGTCCAGAGCGCTTGCCATTGCTGGCATGCATGTGGCTACTGCGCGTGCTCAAAATCTATCCAGTACTACACACGCGCTCACATTTCACCCTCAATCAATCATTGATCCGATCTGAGACGTGATCCGAGCAAGATGGGGCAACCAAAGAGGGGGTCCACTCTCAAACCACCAGTGGTGGGTACCCAACCAGCCGGCCATAAGGCTGACAAGCAGGGGCCAGATAGCATCTGGGCCGGGCCAACCTACCAACACAAAAGCACATGCATGACTGGCCTCCCACAAAATGCTTATGCCCAAACCCTAATTTCTGATGGCCCTGAACTCGACCACCGTGTCAGTGCACTTGCGTGTTGGGTGAATCCCTGCACAAGGGCAATGCCAACCCACACCAGCAATCACAAACGGCTCACTAGAAGCCGTGTACATCTGCTGCAGGCGCTGCTGCCTCATGAGTGAGTGCTGCTGCCAGTGGTGGCAAGGGGCACGGGAACACTGCATGGGAGCCCCGACAGCATCAGGGTGTGTAACCCTGTAGACCATAGACCGTCACGCACCCCTCGAGCTCATAAGACAGTAACCGCGTAGAAAATCCATCTTGTGAGGGAGTCCCAGCTGCTGCGAATCGCTGTGTACACATTCCTGCCACCCAACCGGGGGCCGAACCCTAGGCCGCTTAGTCACTCATATAACCCTGCATAATGTCATCCACGCTTCTCCAGATCCTGCAGATGTGCTGCTCATGACGTGCTGCTGCTGCAGCTGCAGCTGCACACTCAGGCCCGAGCCTGATGTATGGGTCAACAGCCAGCAGCTGCGCTGCTGACGGCCGCAGCGCGACATCAGGCTGCAGCGCGCGCTGCAGGAAAGCCTGCTCATTGCTGTGGAGCACACTGGATGTGGCAGAGATTGTGGGTTGGCCGGTGCGCAGGGTCAACAGGAAGGCACCTGCAACGCAACCAGCACAGCCGATGACAAGAGTTTAATGTTGCCGTGGAGGATGTCCCATCTGTTGTATAACATGGCTGTTGATGACTCAAAACTGAGCCGGCACAATGCAATCATTCATGTGTGATTGGTGTATGCAATCATTCATGTGTGGCTGGATGCGAGCGCTCATCTGATAAATCCTGAGTAATCCCAAAATTTCCCCAGTAAGAAGTGAGATTGCAGTGTAGACAGCAAACGGATTCATTCCGCTCCAATTTGACTCACCCAGCGACCAGGTGTCTGCGTTGAACGTGTGTGCCAGCTTCTGCTCCACCTCCGGAGCCATGTAGGCTGTGGTGCCGCCAACATCCTGGGGTACCGTCATGCCACTGGGCTGCACCATCACACACGAGCCGGAGTCGATCAACTTGTAGGCGAGGCTGCCTGACGCCCTGCTGGAGCAGATGTTTGCTGGCTTGAGGTCTTCGTAAACATAGCCGGCCTTGTGCACCTTGTCAAGGGCCTTCGTCACATCCTTCAGCACCTGCTACGCTTCTGCTGCACTGAGAGCAGCAAAGCTGCTTGTGCCAAGCTTCAGCTGCTGCGCCAAACTGCCCAGCTCTGACAACTCCAGCAGTAGGCCATGCACAGGAATGACAGAGCCGTGTGGCATAGTGAACTCTGCAATGCCATAGCCACGGCAGCGTGTGATGCCACATGCGCCTGCCAACTTGGTCATCAGCTCACACTCATGCTGCAAGTGCCTGACGCAGCGGTAGTAAAAGCGCATGTCATGTGAGAACATGGCCGCATACTGGGGCTTGTCTGAAACTGCATCCCAGTGAAGCGGCACCTTCAGTACCATGTGCGCGCGGCCCACACCACTGCTGTCGCCGCTGCTGTTGCTGCCGTTGTTGCTGCCGTTGTTGCCAAGTGGGATGCTGCCAGGTGCTGTTGCTGCAGCTGCCGCTGCGTCTGGCATGCTGCCCATGATGCAGCTGCTGCTGGATAGGTCCTGCACTTCATACGCCTCACTAGATGCACCACTGCCCAGCAGCCCCCCACCACTTTCAAATGCTGCTGCTGGCCGATTTCACTGTAGTACCCGTTACCCTGCAACTGCAGCCCTTTGAACAAAACGCGCTGCCCAGGCAGCAGCCACTTAACGCTGGCACTGGGCTGTCCCAGCTTGGGGTTGCACACACGCGACTCCTGCAAGTAGGAGCTCTCAGCATACTGTGCTGCTGCCTGGTGCTCCTTGTGGTAGTGCTGCTGCTGGTGCAGCAGCGTTGAGCCATTGTATGTCTGCTGAACTTGATTTACGCTGTTGCTTGGTCCTGCTAGAATGCTGCCACGCTTTTTGCTGCTGCGCTGCTCGTCGCCATCTGCACTGCTGTGTGGTTGATACTTGCCTGAGGGTGCTGTGTGGTTGATACTTGCCTGAGGGTGCTGTGTGGTTGATACTTGCCTGAGGGTGCTGTGTGGTTGATACTTGCCTGAGTTGATACTTGCCTGAGGGTGCTGTGTGGTTGATACGGCAAGGACTGCGTTGCTGAGGGTGCTGTGTGGTTGAACTTGCCTACCCAGTGCTGTGTGGTTGATACTTGCCTGAGGGTGCTGTGTGGTTGATACTTGCCTGAGGGTGCTGTGTGGTTGATACTTGCCTGAGGGTGCTGTGTGGTTGATACTTGCCTGAGGGTGCTGCGGCAAGGAGCGTTGCAGTGGCAAACCCAGCGGCAGACTCCTGAGACCAGCACCATGCACTTGCACTGTACTTGTTAGTCATACGGCATACACAACAAGTGCGCATGCCACAACAGCACCAGCCAAAAAGCTGTTCAGTACGCCTCACAGACGCAGGTGCACTGCCATCAATGCCTGTTATGTTGTTCACCTTCCAGAGCGCCACCGTGGCAAGTTGCCGCTGCTGCTTGCAGTGACAGCCATGAGCGATGCTGGAACAGTGTAGCAACCTCTTGCTGCATGCCAGCACTGTGGGCTGCTGTTCTGCCGCCTGAACTTGCAGCCATGTGTGCAAGTCGTGCTTTGCAGAACACATCGATTGCATCTTCTGCTGAGTAGTGCAAGCCACACAGCCGGGTCCTGCAGAACGCAGCAGCAGTAAAAACATTCAGTTGATGGCAGCTGGGCAGCTGTGCCAGCTGACTGCACCGCAGAGCAGCAAAACATTTTACTTGTGGTTCTTTCTCCTATTGAGCCAGACCTCCCAGAATACTTCCTCGCCGTCCTTGCACCATTCTATGTTTTTCCAGTCCTGCAGTTTCTGCCTCTGAACAACTGCACCGATGTTCTTCGACCGTGGCTGCTTGTCTGCGCATGTGCACGAGGAGTGGGTTTCATTTGTGAGTAACTTGGCAGCAGTCTTCATGAGCGAGCTGTGCTAGTGCTAGACAACCCGTTTGACCCGTTTGAAAGGCAGCGAAACGAAGGCGAGGGAATCATCCGCATATCACGTGTAACCATATAATGAGGCTGTCTACAGTTGCACTCCCAACTTTCTCGCTGCTTGACGGCGATGCGGAGGCAACATTGCAGGGTTTTATGACAGGACGGATTCAAGGCCTGGGGCCCTTGCCTGGCCTGGCCAGGTGCGCACATCTGAAAAAAGTGCCTTAGCAAAATAATCGCTGATCGTAATTCAAAGATGTGTGGGCAATAAAGCACAGCACTTGTCGCATTGATGGCGCCATCAACTGATTGCAGCTTGCAGGCTGCTGTGTGAGGTAGGGTGCCTGTTGATTAGTAAGCCACTCAGGATCTTGACGATGGTCGACAAAGCTTCCAGGAGCATTGAATGCCCAAAGAACCCGTAACGTAACCACAGCGTGGATGTTACACTTTGGGAACACCCTCAGCTGCCAAAACCATTGCCTGGCCACCACATTAGTTCGTCAACCACCACAACAGGCATGCCAACACAGCAGGAACCCGCCAGTTGATTACGGCTGCAGCGCACGGGCACGTTGCACAACCCAATCAAACCATGCAGCCAGAACCACAGCACAAAATTACGGCTCCAACACTGTTGATATCAAACAACATTATGCTCCCAGCTCACTAGCCGAACGGCCATTTGTGTAACATTCACCGCATCCACCACTGCCAACCCCCGTCCACGGGATAGTAGCGCGCAGACGCCTCGGCTGCAGCCTTGGCTGCAGCAGCAGCAACACTGGCGGCTGCTGACCCTGCCACTGACGCTGCCACTGCCTCCTGCCGCAGCTGCTGTTGCTGCTGCTGCTGGCTGCTGGCCGCCTCAGCATCCTGCAAGCAACAAACCAGACAATGGCATTGATGCTATGTCTTGCATGGGTAACGTGGTGCAGCTGAAGCACCGTTGGAAGGGGCTTTGAGGTGGGGTTGGTGGGCGATGGGTAACACGACGTGACTGTGACACATGGGTGCTTGCAGGAATGTGCTTGGCGGTCGCGGCACTGCAGTGGCGCAGTCGCTGTGCCGCGTGAAGCATACAGACCGCGCATCACATACATGATCTGCTGCTGCCTGCCCGTGCAGCTCGTTCTTGAGGTGTCAAGACGTTGACGTGACCATGACATAGTTCCACCATTCAACTAGTGATGTAAATGACCACTAGACTCACTGTGAGTACATGATGCTGTTGATGCAGTAATGCGCAGCAAGCTTGCAACCTGCCTGCAGCTGAAGGCACAACAGCGTTGGTAATTGATCAGTATCACTGTGGAGCTGTTCAACACCGATCAAAAACAGCAGTGTTGAACCCCACCTGCAGCACGATGAACTTGAGGCGGTTATCCCCCCTGTTCCACACACGCCGCTCGTGCCGCATCGCCCCCGGGGGGCACAGCACAGCCTCGATTGGGTCTGCAGCAGCAGCTGGCAGCACGTAGTATCCCAACAGCACGTGACCCAGCAGCTGCGCGCGTCGCATCAGCGTCCAAAATGACACCTGTTGCGGCAGCAACAGAGAGATCAGAAGTCAGCTGGCAAGAGATCATCAAGATGGCAATGAGGAGCAGATGCAAAGCACAGGGATGCTGCAGATCTGCGACCCTCCCAGGGTGGCGGCAGTGACGCGTGTGTATAGCACAAAGCTCAGCTGTTTGTAGTCGACAGCATGAGCAGATTTGCGCACACTATGGCACAGCTGGGGTACAGCGTGTCAGCAGATGCTCACCTTGTCACCCACGTCAGTGTACAGGTCAGCATCCACAACTGCAGCAGATCGAAAGCAGCAGCAGCAGGATAGCTCTAAAAGTCAGCAGTGGGAGTTTACAGACAGGTGCGGCGCGAGAGCTGGGGGCGAAATTGATCCTCATGCACCTGCTGAGGCTGCACCGTGTGCAGCACCGTGCAGTGCAGCCATGACAGGAACGCATCCCACACTTCAACGCTGTCCTGCACTTGCTGCTGTGAGTGACTACAGGCGCGGGAGCAGCGCCCTCCAAAAGACATTTCAAGAATGCATTCTGCTGACACACATGTGCTGTGAGATTGGTGCCCCAATACTCACTGAGCGGGTCGATCTGTGCCCCCAGGGGCCGTGCTGCACTCCTGCCAGGCAGCACCATGAGGGGGCAGAAGGCCAGCTGACTCAGCATGCACGCTGAGTAGGACGAAAGGTTCACAGGCACACCTGCACGTGCAACACGCACAGGCAAGGTTATGTGTGATAGCGTGCAATCTGTTGAGATAGAGGCTGTTCCCTTACTGTCTCACAGTGCTGCTGCTGCCACAGGCAACCTGCAGGCTGCTGTGGACTTGTGTGGGTCCTGCAATGCCACCACGGCCCTGAGCAATCTTTGGGATGCAGGTGAACTGATGCTTGAATGCATCGCATTCAGCGCAAGTGGTACAGGGCCGCTGCTACAGCAGCCTCGTATGCACAAGCACATCACAAACATACCACAGGGATATGATGCAACACACACTTACGTCTTGCCGCAGGGAAATGGAAAATGCCACAGCAACAGGGGCGGGTTACTTGACACACAAGCAGACACGTGGAATAGTTGCACAGGCAGTGTGCCTGCGTGCTGTGTCACTTGCCACCTGCTATGCCTTGCAGTGGCAGCTGCGCACACACAGCATGCTGGACACCTGGCATACCCAATATGTCATGCGACGGCAGTGTGCCTGCATGATGTGTAACTGAGGCTTGCCATCTGCTGATGCTAAGGCCTTGCAGTGGCTGCTGCGCGCGCACAGCAGCTGCTAACAGCTCCACTCACCTAGTGGCAGCCTGGCTTTGTCCTCAAAACGCGTGTCCTGCTCTGTGCCAACTTTCTCTGTAATGATGTTCACCTCCTGTTCCCTATCTATACCCTGCAGCACGCTGCGAAGGTTTAACTGAACCCTAAGCAGCAATGCATCGAGCTGCAACACGTCCCCGTCCGCACTAGAACTGCCACCAGCACCAAGCGCAAACACACTGCTGCTGCTGCTGCTGCCAGCACCTGCATTGTTGTAGATGTTTGCGGCAGCAGCTGCAGAGAGCCCACTGCTGCCAAACCCAGCAGCAGCAGCACCATCTATGCTGCCTCCAGAGACGTTCATGCTGCTGTTGCCAGACGCGGCTAGGCTGCTGCTGTAGATTGCGCCATTGCCGGCTGCTGCTGCACCACTGAATGAAAAAGGGTCGGGGGCCAGCGCGTGTCGCCAAGCGGCATCACACAGCACGATAGCAGCACTGCAAATGACAGCATCAACAGAAGCATGAGAGGCATCAGGATGACAGCGCATCGCTCAGGCTTGCACCTA
Organism: Tetradesmus lagerheimii; assembly: GCA_902809745.2. Classification (NCBI taxonomy): domain Eukaryota; kingdom Viridiplantae; phylum Chlorophyta; class Chlorophyceae; order Sphaeropleales; family Scenedesmaceae; genus Tetradesmus; species Tetradesmus lagerheimii. Next base: position 15,715 of record CADDIJ020002680.1, on the reverse strand, counting down.
ACCAACATGAAGATGCTGCACAGCTGCCATATGGTTGGGCGTGTTGGACTTACAGGTCAAATGCTGCAAGTCTCGTACCAGGTATTGCTTTGCCAGCACGGCTGACGGGTGCCTTGACTAGAAATCGCTGCTAAGCAGCATGCATGACTGCATGCCTTTGCAAACTGTCAGCTGTTTGTGGCTCTCTTGACAACTGCCAGTTGCACCTTGCATACGCAGCTGCACCAAATCAAACCGCAGATGCACCTATGCCATGTTTCACAAGGCAAACACACAGTCAAACATCACATCATGCAACATTCGGCTTGCCCTGCCAGCTGCCCCTAGACAGCGGGTCCAGCCACACTAACGCCAACACCACATTTCACCAGACCTACAGACAGTCCAAGCATGGCTCACTTGACATCCTCCAGCTGCAGCTTGCCCTGCCTGCTGCCCCTAGACAGCGGATCTAGCCGCACATGCGCCACTGACAGGCCAACAGACAGTCAAAACATGACATAATGCAACAATCTGACTCACTTGACATCTTCCAGTTGCAGCTTGCCCTGCCAACTGCCTCTAGACAGCGGATCTAGCCGCACATGCGCCACAGACAGGCCAGCCATCACGTCAGGGCCCCCTGCTGCTGCCAGCGCAGGCTGCAGGGTGGCTTCCGCTGTGTGGCTGTTGGCAAATGCGACGCTGCTGCCGGCAGGTAGGGCACTGGAGCCTGCGATGCACACAGATTGCAGCAGGGTGCATGCTTGCAGGTGTGGTGTACGAATCATCACGTATGATGTGTTCACTTGACGGGTAAACCAAGCCTGGACTCAGCCCAGGCCGCCGCGACACACAATATAATGTAGAGTGTTACACCAGTTTATTGTGCCGCAGGGTGGATCCATGCAGCGGATCAGCTCAACTTGACTCAGAAAAACACCCTGTGTGGCTGTTGGCAAGCGTGACGCTGCTGCCGGCAGGTAGGGCACTGGAGCCTGCAAACACCAAAAAGCAATCAAGTCGTGCAACTGGCTACGGCTACTGTGGAGTCGGGTTCAGACTGTTGTTGGTTTGAGTCCGTAATTCGTTTACACAAGTAGGGCACTGGAGCCTGCATTGCGCAGATCGTAGCAGGTGCATGCTTGCAGAAGTGGTGTAAGGGAGACGCAAGTGAACAGGGCGCCAAACGGCTGCGCTTTTGTGCTCTTGCAATCCGCATGTTACGAATGTGCTGGCGCCAACGCATTAGCAAAGGGAAGGCGGCAGCAAGCTGTGCAGTGTACCACAAGCCAACCTAATGCAAACTGCAGTAGGTGAGCATTGCAGCGATGCTGGTCTTTTTGTGTCTAATGCCAGCAGCAGCTGTGCCATAAAGTCATGCTCCCCCCAGACCAAGCCCTTAGCTGTCCCAAGCATCACCAGCAGCTGTGCCATGAAGTCATGCTCCCCCCAGCCCATCACCAGCAGTTTGAAATAGCTGGCTTGGCTGGGTGTCTCACACCAGGGCATTGCCAGCGCAACATGTACCAGGCATCATGTGTCCTGCTATGCCTGAGCAGCAGCAGCGCTTACAGCAGCAGCAGCATTGCTGACAACAGCAGCAGCACCACCACCACCGCTCACCTGTGCCTAATGCCAGCAGCAGCTGTGCCATGAAGTCGTGCTCCCCCCAGCCCACTGGGCTGAGCCCTTATCTGTGCTAACTACCATCAGCAAGTGTGCCGTGACGCCATGCTCCCCCTAACCCATCACCAGCAGTTTCAAGTTAGCTGGATTGGTTGGGTGTCCCATGCCAGAACATTGCCATCACAACATCATGTTTCAGCTATGCCTGAGGAGCGCTTACAGCAGCATTGCTCACAGCAGCAGCAGCAGCAGCAGCACCACCACAACCCCTTACCTGTGATCAATGCCAGCAGCAGCTGTGCCATGAAATCGTGCTCCCCCAAGCCCAAGCACTGATCTGTGCCAAGCAGCGCTTACAGCAGCTTTGTTTACAGAAGCAATGCAAATTATTTCAGGGCCTTACCTGTGCCCAATGCCAGCAGCAGCTGCGCCATGAAGTCGTGCTGCCCCCAGCCCTCACCAGCAGGTTGGGTGGTGCCAGCAACTGTGCCGTTAGCTTGTGCTTTCCCCAACCCAGTATCAGCACAGTCCAGATAGCTGGCTTGGCTGAGTGTCCCATGCCAGAACATTGCCATCACAACATGTTTTCAGCTATTACTGAGCAGCGCTTACAGCAGCATCGCTTACAGCAGCAGCAGCAGCAGCAGCAGCACCCCTTACCTGTGACTAATGCCAGCAGCAGCTGCGCCATGAAGTCATGCTCCCCCCAGCAGGTTGAATGTCCCATGCCACAACATTGCCATCACAACAACATGTTTTCAGCTATGCCTGAGCAGCGCTTACAGCAGCATTGTCTACAACAGCAGCAGCAGCGCCACCCCTTACCTGTGCCTAATGCCAGCAGCAGCTGTGCCATGAAGTCATGCTCCCCCCAGCCCATCACCAGCACTTTCAAATAGCTGGCTTGGCTGGGCGTCCCAGGCCAAGGCATTGCCAACGCCACATGTGTAGCCAGGCATAATGTGTTCAGCTATGCCTGAGCAGTGCTTACAGCAGTAGCAGCAGCAGCAGCAGCAGTACCACCCCTTACCTGTGCCTAGTGCCAGCAGCAGCTGCGCCATGAAGTCGTGCTCCCCCCAGCCCATCACCAGCAGGTTGAGAGGCGCCAGCCTGCTGAGCTGCATGCTGGACTCTGCCAGCGAAAACATGCGGCAGCTGTTCACTCCAGGCCTGCACGCAGTAAGACACATGAAGCAGCAGCAGCAGCAGCAGCAGGTTGAGTGGCGCCAGCCTGCTGAGCTGCATGCTGGACTCTGCCAGCGAAAACATGCGGCAGCTGTTCACTCCAGGCCTGCACGCAGTAAGACACATGAAGCAGCAGCAGCAGCAGCAGCAGGTTGAGTGGCGCCAGCCTGCTGAGCTGCATGCTGGACTCTGCCAGCGAAAACATGCGGCAGCTGTTCACTCCAGGCCTGCGACAGCAGAATAACAAGGAAGATGCAGCAGTGGGCAATGCATAGGTTGATGCAGCAGCAATGTGTTGCGTCCCGCCAGGGAGCACAATGTTGCCGCTGTTCAGACCAGGTCTGCAGCAAGACAGCAAATGTGCTGTACAAGAGCCCCCAGCACATCGCAGCAACAACAAGGGCATGTGGAGTATGGCAGAAGCCAAAATCAGGGTACATGCATGACTTTTGGCCAGCAGCGGCTGTTGCTCAACGTCAGACTCTGCAGCGCTGCTGCAGCCAGTTTGTACGCTGATGCAGACAGCTTTTTTGCAGGCAACCAGTATGCAGACCAACAGATCGAGTCGCCGATCAGTGCCAAATAGCCTTACCGTATGGCCTGCAAGCGGTCAAACGAGCCCTTAGATGGCAGCAGGTCACTACTGCTGCTGCTGCTGCTGCTGTTGCTGGTTTCATCCAAGTCCCAGGACATTACAGAATAACCTCCATCAGCCACTGCGCCATTTGAACTGCCAGCAGCCGCTGGGCCCCTCAAATCGCTGCTGCCTGACATCGCCCTGACGCTGCTGCTGCTGCTGCCATTGCTGCGCTGTATCATGCTTTCGCTCCTTTTGCCTTCCGCAACTTGCAGTTGCTGTGGATTGACTTTGTCTGCTGGCGACAAAGCAGAAGAATCTGATTGCGTACTGCTGCTGCTGCTACTGGGGCCGCTGTCAGCAGCTGCCTGCTGCACACCTTGCTGCAGCTCACGCTGCAGCTGCTGCTGCGGCTCTAACATCTGCTGCTTGAGAGCATCAAAGCCATCATGCTGCTGCTGCCCCTGCTGCTCCTGGCCCAGTAGCTGCGGCTGCTGCTGCTGCTGCTCCTGACCCAGCAGCTGCGGCTGCTCCTGCTGCCCCTGCTGCGCCACAAACTGCTGCTGCAGGTGCTGCTGCATAGCTCCCACTGGATCCTCAACAGCAGCAGCATCTTGCTCAAAATCTTCTAACGGTGTTTCATCCACAGCGCAGCCGCAGCTAATAACCATAGGCATGCTAAGGGACTGTTGGGATTGGCGCCACGCTGCTGCTGCTGCTTCTGCACTGTAGCTGCCAATGGGTGCTGATACGGGTGCTGAAAGGGGCTGCACATCGGACTGCAAACGACAAGTTGCACGTGGCAGGGAGTTTACAAAGCAGCAGAAATACATGTGGCTAATGATGCGAGATGAGGAATGTCAGGTTCAGAGATAAGCATACATGCTGCAGGTGCTGAGGGACTGTTGGGATTGGCGCTACGCTGCTGCTGCTGCTGCACTGTAGCTGCCAATGGGTGCCGAAACAGCTGTTGGTAGGGGCTGCACATCACACTGCAGACGGCAGGTTGCAAGAGGCAGGGAGTTTAACAAAAGCAGCAGTAATACATGGGGTGAATGGTGCGAGATGAGGAATGTCAGGTTCAGAGATACATGCTGCAGGTGCTGAGGGACTGTTGAAATTGACGCCAGCCTGCTGCTGCTGCCTCTGCACTGTAGCTGCCAATGGGTGCTGACACGGGTGCTGGTAGGGGCTGCACATCACACTGCAAACGACAAGTTGCAAGAGGCAGGGATTTCAACAAAAGCAGCAGTAATACATGTGGTGAATGGTGCGAGAAGAGGAATGTCAGGTTCAGAGATAAGCATACATGCTGCAGGTGCTGAGGGACTGGTGAGATTGGCGCCAGGCTGCTGCTGCTGCACTGTAGCTGCCAATAGGTGCTGACACGGGTGCTGGCAGGGGCTGCACATCAGACTGCAAACGACAGGTTGCACGTGGCAGGGAGTTTACAAAGCAGCAGTAATACATGTGGTGAATGGTGCGAGATGACGATTGTCAGGTTCAGAGATAAGCATACATGCTGCAAGTGGTGAGGGACTGCTGAGATTGGCGCCAGGCTGCTGCTGCTGCTGCTGCTTCTGCACTGTAGCTGCCAATGGGTGCTGATACGGGTGCTGGTAGGGGCTGCACATCAGACTGCAGACCACACGTTGCGCGAAGGGTTGCATATCAAGGTGAGATGGACGTCGCAGAGGAATGGTTCGGGATATGTGATTGAGGTTGTGAGGGATGACAGCTGTCAGGTTTGGTCATGAGCATGCATGCTGTGGGTGCAGATGGTGCTGTTTTACAGCTTGTGCGTGCCAATCTCACAGGCTGGTTCAATGCCAGTACCCACATCATGCTGGTGTGAGTGTTGTCAGGGGGAGCTGCTTCTGCTGCGGTTGCAGCAGCGGCGGCTTGTAGTGCCTGACCTCTGTCGTGCCAAAGGGCCGCAGCAGTATCAAGTGCGTATTTGCCCTCAGTGTGAAACTCAGTGCTGCTGCTGCTGCTGCTGCTGTCACACGCGTCTCACCTCTCTTGTGGTTGTGGGCCGCAGCAGTATCAAGTGCTCATCTGCGGTCAGTGTGTATCTCAGTGCTGCTGCTGCTGCTGCAGCTGCTGTCACACTGTCTCATCACATGACATCATTTACATTACATTACATGCTTCACTCAAACTCACCTCTTTTGTGCTTGTGGGCCGCAGCAGTATCAAGTGCTCGTCAGCATTCAGCGTGTATCCTGGTGGCGGGTTGATGAGCACAAAGCCAGTGGAAGCCTCCAGCAGGCCTATCAGGATGCCATCCTCAAAACGCAGCGCAACGTCTGCAGCAGCGGAGGGCAGCAGAATGACATTCCTGTTTTTGGCATCAAACCCCAATACACAGGGTGACACAGCAGGGCATATCGCAACATCAAACCAGCCTGTCACACACAGTACATGCAAGCAGAGTGGTGGCTCCAGCAGGCCTATCAGGATGCCATCCTCAAAACGCAGCGCAACGTCTGCAGCAGCAGAGGGCAGCAAACCGACAATCCTGCCTCATCATCACGCCATATCACCCAATCAAGCCATAGCATCAACGCAATCAACCCTGCTTCCAACTGGAGCGGAAGACAATCCGGTCTGTTGGCATCCGACCCCAAGACACAGAATGTCCCAGCCAAGCTCAACGTAGCCTGTCACACACAGCACATGCAAGCAGCATGTTGCCTGCGGCAGGCCTATCAAGATGCCATCCTGAAAACGCAGCGCGACGTCTGCAGCAGGAGCAGGAGCAGCAGAGTGCAGCACCACACAAGCATCATTCGAACACATGCTGCTCTAGCAATCGCCCAACCACCAATCAGCACAGCACTCCAGCCTGACGCAGGCCACGTTTTACGTTTTGGAAGAGTAGCTTCGCCCGTTTGAAGAGCCAATGACAGCTAGCACATGCGGACGGTGCACTGCGCAGCGTGCCTGCCATGACAGGAGTGCACTACACTGCTGCCCACATTGAAGATGCTGCGCCTGAAGCAGGATGACGCAGCCTGCTGTTACCTACAGTCTGCATCTTGTCACTAGCCCACATGAAGCACGCTAGCACACTGGCCCCCACTTGCCACGGCCTGTCGTACCAGCTGTGGGAAGAAGTGCATGTAGACCGCAAGCAGCATCATACCATGCAGACTGCAGCCGTGCGAACATCACGTGATCACAAGCCGGCACTCTTGTGCTTTTGAGCCGCCCCCACCTGCCACGGTCTGGCCTCCTGTTTGAGTGACACATGTCATGTAACGTATTGTAATGCACTAGCCCACTACCAAGCACGCCAGCACACTGGCCCCCACCTGCCACGGTCTGCCCCACCAGCTGCGGGAAGAAGTGCACATCAATTAGCTGCGCCTGAAGCAGTATGGTGCAGCCTGCTGTTACCAACCTACACTCTGCATCCTGTCACTAGACCACCACACAGCACACTGGCCCCCACCTGCCACTGTCTGCCCTGCCAGCTTTGGGAAGAAGAGCATGTAGACTGCACTGCTGTTGACAGCTGTTAACAGCTGTCACCTACATTCTGCATCCAGCCTCTAGCCCACACAAAGCACGCCAGCACACAAGCCCCCACCTGCCACTGTCTGTCCTGCCAGCTGTGGGAAGAAGTGCATGTAGACTGCAGCAATGCGCCTATCACGTGATAGCAAGCCGGTGCTTGTTTCTTTCCTACTCTTCTCATTTGTGCTTAACAACAAGCCGGCCCCACCTGCTACTGTCTGCCCCGCCAGCTGTGGGAAGAAGTGCACGTAGACTGCAAGCAGCACTAAACCATACCCCTATCACGTGGTAACAAGCCGGCACGAGTTGCCCTCACCTGCTACTGTCTGCCCCGCCAGCTGTGGGAAGAAGTGCATGTAGACTGCACTGCTGTTGGAGAAGTCCCACATGGTGTCAGTAAGGTGGCTCACCACAGGCCGCGTCACCAGCATGGCCAGCCGCGTCGCATTCAGCCTACATACGGCAAGGGCATACGGTACCAGATTGAACGTTACCGGATTGTTATTGAGTGGCAGCTGCATGACTAGACAGGGCGGATTATTATTATTATTATTAGACAGGGCGGAAGACTGCATGGCTTACAGCATGATGCCGCTGGTGTCAGCTATGCATCTTGTCAATGATTGGGATTGAGTGGCAGCTGCATGACTAGAAGGGTAGAAGAAGGCTTCACGCACGGCTCACAGAATGATGCCGCTGGTGTCAGCTATGCATGCAATGCAGCAGCGTGCTACAGTGCTGCCAGCAGGGGCTGGGCTATGCTTGTGCAGACGAGCTGACACGCCCAGGATACAAAATCTTGCTTTGATGAGCAGCCGTTCATGCAGGGTTAGGGTCACTCTGCATGGGTTTCTGCTAGAGTGCTGCTAAGATGTCACAAGGCCTGTCTCATGCTGTGTCACGCTTGCCTGTGTGAAGGCAGGGGCAGCACTGGCTTGCTGGGCACAAACTTGAGCAATGGCATGGCGTCATTGCTCTGCAGCAGAAGCAGCAGCCGCAGCAGCAGCCGCAGCAGCAGCAGCAGCGGCAGCAGCAGCAGCAGCAGGAGCAGCGCGTGAACACTGTTGCAGCAGTGGTTGATGCGGCATCTGCGACAGGGATGCGCGTACATGCGTCTTTGTTATTCTTGCACAGCTTGTATGACTTCATGGTGGGTGGTCGTCCTGTTCTGCATGTTATGTTATGTCATGTTATGTCATTTTAAGGTGTTACATTGTTATATTTTCTCACCAGTATCTCCGCCACCACGTGGCCAGGTGTTGGGCGTGGCCGGCCCTCTTGGCGTGCTGCCACCTCTGACTCGTCAAGCAGCACCAACACTCGCAGCACCTGCAAACAACACAACGTGTTTGCACATGCTGCCACAGAAGCGGATGCTTTGCTTTCCCTGTTCCTGAGCGGGAGAGTTCCACGCAAGCCGTTCGAAATCTTAGATGGCATGCACCACACAGGGTGAGCGCAGAAGAGCGCCAAGCAAACTTCCTTTAAACTTCAAGCAGCACATGATGGTTTGTGACATCATGCCACCTCTGACTCATCAAGCAGCACCAGCACGCGCAGCACCTGCACACAACGCGACACGGTTGCACATGACCAATACATCAACATGCAATGAAAATCTGGTCAGCATCCCCCACCCATCAGCTGCAGACGACACGACACGTTAGCACATGCTGAGACAGAAGTGGATGCTATGCTCCTCCCTGAAATTCCAAGCAGCACATGCTGGTATGCGATATGATGCCACCTCTGAATCGTCAAGCAGCACCAACACGCGCAGCACCTGCAGAGCATGTTGAAGTGCCTCTGCTCAGTGCAACAGAAAGCACAGCACACGCACCAACTGGTGCACTGCACAGCATACAAGTAACACACAAGCAAACATCAACGTGACACAGGGGAAGGTGTCATTTTTTTTGCAAATGACACCTTCCCCTGTGTGAACGTGCATGCATTGTGAAGAAGAAGAAGAGGGGTTACAGGGTGTGTTCAAGCGGCTACGCCGCAACGGACACCAGCTAGAAAAAGGATGCTGCGAACAGCTCAGCTCAGACTGTCACTCAAAAGAAGGCTGAACCCCAGAAAAACAGCCCCTGTGTGAAAGGCATGACATTTGGTGTGCAAGCACAACCGTCTTTCTCATCACACGCAATGTTGGTGTATCAGAGGGTATCTGATCATGAAAGCAGTAGTCTAAGCAGTGTCAGTGACAGCAATCTATACATTTTGCAGTACAGGCGGCGGGCTGAGCTCGGGCGTCTAACACTAGCTCAAGAAAAGCAGGTCGGACTCAAGGCAGCTGATGGAATATGCAAGCAGAGGGCCGACCAGCTGCTGAGGGTGTGACATCTCTGCATTCCAGCAGTTATGCAGTGACCCACAACATCGAAGAAGAGGGGTTACACGGTGTGCACAACATCCACAACATCCACCCCAAAAAAGGACTGGCCGCCTCTGGCGGTGGATACCAGACACTCGCAGCACCTGCACAAGACATGTTGGGCACACAACACGTTGGCACCTGCACAAGACATGTTGGCGTAGTGGTGATGATGGTCGGATTGAGGCCGAGAGGTCGCAGGTTCGAACCTGAGCCATGTCCTTGCGACGCTCCGCAGGACTCCGTCGATTGCTGGCTAAATACACACCAGCCCTGCTAGGTATGCAGTCCACCGTACGGGGTAGCCCCCCGCATGCTGCCTAGTGGGAGTGTAAGGGTTTGGGTGGTTTACCTTACACCGATAATAGAGCGAATAATAGTTGTCCGATTTCTGCCTCCCCAGGGGTCGAGGCGCGGTGCCGATGCCGAAAGGTATGGCTTACATGGATTATTATTATTATTATTATTATTATTATTATTATTATTATTATTATTATGTTGGGCACACAACCCGTTGGCACCTGCACAAGACATGTTGGGCACACAACATGTTGGCACCTGCACAAGACATGTTGGGCACACAACACGTTGGCACATGCTAAGGCAGAAGTGGATGCATTGCTTCTCCCTGGATTTCCAAGCAGCACATGCTGGTATGCGACATGGTGCCACCTCCGAATCGTCAAGCAGCACCAACTCACTCAGCACTTGCACAGCATGTTCAAATTCATCTGCTCAGCGCATGTGACGCCTTATACATGGCCCCTGGACAAAGCATGGATATCATGCACCAAAAAGCACAACACACGCAACACCTGAACATCATACAAGTAAGGCACAAGCAAACAGTAGTGTGCATGCATTGTGTGGAAACCAGATATCATGCTGTTGGTACGGCACGTGTGCAAGGCACCAACTGCAGCAGACTGCACCGTTGCTTTCATGCAGCAGCAGCAGCAGCGGCAGCAGCAGCAGCAGCGGGCTGCACTGCCCGATGGCCCCACCTGGCTGTCTGAGGCATCTGCTGACACTGCTGAGTCAGCAGTATCCCTTCCACTCAGCAGTATCCCCTTCCACACTCAAGCAGTACCACATCATGAGATACGCACTGCTTAGCAAACATGGCAAGTGCATAGCTGCGCAAATGAAGAGGGGCAAAAAGTGATATGAACTCTAAGCGGTCGATGGCACAGCTTTGTTGATGTCTGCCAATTGCTGCGGCAGCAGCAGCAGGTTTTGCATGTGCACCCCACCTGGCTGTCGGAAGCATCTGCTGACACGGCTGAGTCAGCCAGCGCCAGCACAGCAGAGGCGTCATCTGCAGGACAGCAACCAGGGCAGACAAGACACCAGCAGCTGGTGAGTCTGTTTGGCCATGCCATTGTGCTAAATGCAAAACAGCCGCAGACAACAGGCCGCTGGCTGTGCTGCAGGAATCTAAGCAGCATGCACCACCAACCGCTGCTGATGACACATGATGGGCAGCGGATGCATCTTTGTTTAAGGGGGAAGGAGGGTGATTCCAAAGTTGCCAGATTAACCTGAAAAGCTGGGTGTGGGGTGTCCCAGGGGTCAGTATGACACCCTTAAGAGTGCAGGGTCAGGCAGTTAGTGGGTGGGCCTGTACTGCACCCTGGCTGTTGACCTTGTGGTGTCACTCCATCTGCTGCTGTTCAAGTGTGAAAACACGCTATGTGGAGTCACTGACAGGAAAACGTGCACCTCTTAACTAGTTTCGGTATGTATTGACAGATTGTATTGATTTCGCAGCTTATGACTCCCATCTGCGAATCGGGTTTCTGCCTGCACAACATTGCTAGGTGAGTCATCGAGTCGTCCAGGGAAATCCCTTAGCTCGATACTGCGCGTACTGAGCTCTCGCATGGCCAAGTCTCATATTTAATAGTATCCCGGTCTTCTTACGCGTGATTTCACACTGTTTTGTTGACATGCGACTGGCCATCTAGCACACCTGAAGCTCCGTTCGCAACAAATTTTGCAACCCAGGTCCTCGCACCCAGACGTATGAAAAGCTGTTTGATATATCTAGACATTACCGCGAAGAAAAGGGGCCACTATCAAACTCCCCTGCGAGCACGGACACAGCTGCTGCTGCTGACAAAAATCTCGTGCTAACTTTCGATTGCTTTTGATAGTGGGGTATTCTGACCCGCGCGATGGGCAACACTAAGCAGAAAACTTATTGTGTCAAATGGATCGGGCCTGAGTTGCAGAATTGTGGGGGCTGCAGCCTTTGGAGTGTCCCAGGCCCCAGCCCCTAGGCCTTAGGGTCAAACCCCACTTTTACCAGCCAAAACCACTCAGGGGCATGCCCGTGGCATGGCTGTATGGTTGAAACCCCCTAAAAACAAATACGGTGTGAGCCGGCTGAATTTCCGGTACCCTCCTTCCCCCTTAAGCGGTTGATTTCATTAGTGGCTGGATAACAAAAGCAAGCAGGCGTTTCTAGGATGTTTATGCCACGGCATGCAGCAGCACCTCCAAGCCTGTTGCCAGCAGCCGCACCTATCGCCACCAGCCTGAGGTCCCTCACACTTCCGGCCATGCAATGGGCTAGGTGCAGACACATGCAGGCAACACGGTGCTGGCTTTGCCCCAAGCTTCCAAGCAGCATGCACCACCAACCGCTGCTGGCCAAACATGACGGGCAGCAGATGCACCTTTTAATTAGCGGCTGATGAGGTGAAAATATCCAGAAGCAAGCAAACGTGTCTAGGCTGTTTGTGCCATGGCATGCAGCAGCACCTCCAAGCTTGTCGCCAGCAGCCGCACCTACTGCCACCAGCTTGAGGTGCCCTGCATTTCTTTCCAATACACACAGTGTGTTGCTGAAATACACACAGTGTGTTGCTGAAATACACACAGTGTGTTGCTGAAATACACACAGTGTGTTGCTGAAATACACACAGTGTGTTGCTTTCAATACACACAGTGTGTTGCTGAATAAACACAGTGTGCTCTTCCAACACACAGTGTTGCTGAATACACACAGTGTGTGTGTTGAATACAACAGTGTTGCTTTCCAATAACACAGCAGTGTGTTGCTGAAATACAATGTGTGTTGCTGAATACAATAGTGTGTTGCTTTCAATAATAATGTTTGCTGAATACAATAATGCGTGCTGCTGAATACTAACAGTGTAAGTTTCACACACACAGTGTGTTGCTGAATACACACAGTGTGTTGCTGAATACACACAGTGTGTTGCTGAATACACACAGTGTGTTGCTGAATACACACAGTGTGTTGCTGAATACACACAGTGTGTTGCTGAATACACACAGTGTGTTGCTGAATACACACACCTTGGCAAAGCGCATCCGCTTTGCAAGGAAAGGGACTGCGGGCGGCAGTACCAGCACCTTGCAACAGCTTTATTCCAGCAAGGCCAGCAGCAGGATGGGCCTGACTGCAGCCGCTTGATGCAGTGTGTTTCAGCACACCGCAATTGTAGTGCGATAGAGGCGCGCAGCAGGAATGGGTACGTGGACCTGCTCCTGCATGGCACAGACGCTGCAGATGTTGAGGCACGGCAGTGTGTGCACAACAACGCAGTGCGGGTGGGGGCCAGCAGAGTGCCTGTCAGTTGGGTGACAGCAGCACAGCCGGATGACACAGTTCGCATTGTCATTGCGAACCCGCCACTGCAGTATGCGCGGTGCGGATTTACAAGGGTACTGCTAGCAGCTGCTGGGTATGACAACATTGTTGTTGTCCATGAGCAGCTGGGCTATAGCAGGCTGTCAGGAGATGCCGCCATGCGCATCCCATGTGCTGACAGCATTGTGGCGTTTGTGGCAGCACCAGACAGTGACCTCATCCTGAGCAGACTGCCAGATTCCTTTGAGGTTGCTGACAGACCAAGCCTGCCCGCCACCATCTTTGTGGATGGGCGCACAGCATGGCAGCCTCAGAGATGGCAGCAAGAGCAGCTGGAGCAGCAGCAATGCAGGCGGCGTGGCCGTGAGCTAGAGCAAGAGCTCATCTTGCAGGCACAGCAGCAGCAACAACAGCAGCAACAGCAAACGCAGCAGCAGCAGCAGCAACCGCCGCACAGGGATGATGCAGTTATGGAGGAGGCACCTCTGCCTTCTCCAACAACAGCGCCACCGCAGCTGCAGCAACAGCAGCTACGACAGCCGCTGCCACACCTGCAACAGCGGCAGCAGCCGCATGGGCTGCTGAATGATGTTGCTGCCAGCATTGCAGTGGCATTTCCAGGAGAAGCACAGCAAGCTGGCAGAGCTGCAACACTGCCGCGTGACCCTTGGGCTCAGAGGCAGCATCCAGGGCAGGTTGGCACAGCAGCAGCTATGGCTGCCTATGAGCACTGGAGGGGCGGGGAGATGGCAGAACACCTTTGCTTGCGGGCAGAGGACCTGGTGGGTTCAAGCTTTGATAATAGACAGCGGGAAGCCATGCTGCGAGCATTTTTTCAGCAGCAGGGGGCAGCAGCAGTGACGGAGGCAGAGGAGGAGAGATGGTTGCAACAATATTTCCCTGATGCGGCCGCAGCCTCTTATGATGATGATGATGATGACGAGGGGCAGGCAACAGCCACTTGCAGTGCTGGAGGGGCTGTTGACGGTCAGGGCGTGCAGCAGAACAGCACAGTGGGGATGGCTTGCATGGCAGCAGGAGAAGTAACAGCAGCAGCAACAACAGCAGCAGCACCTGCGACACTAACATTGCGCCGCTCTGGTCGGCAGCGCAAGGAGCCAGATCCTCTTTACAGTCCAGATGTCAACCGGTTTGCAGCGCTAGCCATTAAACAGCAACAACATAGCAAGATCCCAGCAGCACGAGCAGCACCAGCAGCAACACAGCCCAGCACGCCGGCACAAAGACCTCGCCCACGCGGTGGGCATGTAACGTAATGCCGCAAGATGGAGCTCATGGCCTACGGCCCTTCAGTGTTGCAGCTGACAATGTCAATGGACTAGCTGCTGCTGAAAAGCGAAGGCCTTTCTTTGCTTGGATGCAGCAGCAGGCATATGATGTTGTGCTGCTTGCTGAGACTCACAGCTCATCAGATCAGCAGATGCAGCAGTGGGCGCAGCAAGGGGCAGGGCAAGGCAGGCCGTGGCAGGGGTTTTGCTATGCTCACAGCAAGCCCCGCGCAGAAGGCGGGCGTGTCACGGCTGGAGTTGCAGTGCTGCTATCACAAAACATAGTTAAGCAGGACACAGAGCCAGTGGTTGAGTATAGAGATGGGGAAGGCAGGTTGCTGAGAGTGGCCTGGACCACACCGTGGGGCCAGCAGCTGGCAGCAGTGGCTGTGTACGCACCGGATGACCATACGGCGCGTCCAGCCTGGTTTGAGGGGCCTTACCAAGAGGCCTTGGAAGCAGGTGCACTGGGGTCCAGCCTGATTGTGGGTGGGGACTTCAACTGCTGCGTGCAGGAAGCGGATGTGCAGCCAGTTGTTGGAACACGGCCAAGGCAGTCATGCCGCATGGTTGGGGCTGTGCAGTTGCAGCGAGTTAACACACGCTCCTGCCTGGTGGACGCTTGGCGCCATCACAACCCTCATGCCAGGCAACCCACCCATTACAGCTTCAACCCCAGTGCAGCCAACAACAGCAGCCAGGGCAGCAGGCAGACAAGTGGAGGGCATGCCGCAGCTCATGCGGCCACATCTGCTGGCAGGATTGACTATGTGCTCTTGTCAGAGGACCTGGTGGAGGCAGGATGGTTGCAGAAAGCCATGCAGCATAGGCGTTACCCTGCAGATCATCGTCCTGTGGTGGCGAAACTGCAACCGCCTGGCATGCCGCACCTTGGGCAGCGCAGGTGGTGCTTCCCAAACTCAGCTCTAGGGCAGGAGCCTTTTGTCACAGAGCTGAGACAGAGCCTGAAAGCAGCTGTAGAGCAGCAGGGGCAACAGCTACCAAGGCAAAGCCCAGCAGCAGAGTTTGAACAGCTGAAGACGCATGCAGTTGCTGCCGCTGCTGTCATACAGCAGAGGCAGCAGTTGCTGCGCCAGGCAGAGCAGCGACGGTTGCGCATGGCGGTGGCAACTGCTTACATGCAGCATCGGACATGCAGCACAGCACAGACGCAAGCAAACATCCTGCTTGCGGAGCAGAAGCTAACGGAGTATGAAGTGCAGCAACACCAGCGGCAGGCGGCAGCATCTGATGCACTCTGGGAGGTATATGGGGATGGGAATCCAAGCTTCTGGGGTTATAGGCTGGGTAAAGAGATTCCGGAACAACAATACATCAGCGAAGCGGCAGTTGCAGATGGCATTACCGTATCCACACGCACCAGGGAGGGGGTTACAGCAGCAGGAGACTTGCTGGCGGACTTTTATGACCCAGCAACTGGTGGCCTCTTCTCGTGCCACCCTACAGATGCACAGCAGCAGCAAGAGCTGCTTACTGGGGTGGATAAGCAGCTAACACCTGAGCAGCAGCAG
>CADDIJ020002679.1:0-10379 GCA_902809745.2 Tetradesmus lagerheimii | reverse complement strand
CGTTACATCACGCATGTGCACCCTGCACATGCTGATGCCATGCGTTTTAAAAGGGCTAGGCCCTTTTTGTGTACTGGTGCGCCAACGCGTGGTATTGAGTTGCTGATGCGTGTTCGAATGGGCTGTCTTTGCGTGCATGAGCGTACCAGTCGTTATGGCGGCAGCAGACCTGATTCTAACACAGCATGTCCTGCTTGTGGTCAGGGTGTTGAGTCTTTGTCACATCTGATGTTTGATTGTCCCGCTACTTCTGCTCAGAGGGATACTATGCTTGATGAAATTCGGTCTGTTTTGCGTGATGTTGCTGGCGGCGCTGAAAAATTGCGCAATGTGTTGTCGTTGACTGATGCATCCACCAAGTTGTTGCGTTTTGTTTCTGATGATATTTGGGGTAGTAGGGGTGTGTGCCGAGTGATATCTAGGAGCATTGCTGAGTATCTTGTCCAAGCTTGGGATGTGCGTAATATTTGCAAACACAATGGAGCAGTGCTCCCTCTTTCTTCCGCTCCTGAGGGGCGCGGGGCCGATGGCGTTGATGCTATGGCTTAATGGGTAACATGATGATGATGATACCGCAGCGCCCATGTACGCCGGCAGAGCTGCATAACTGCCCATGATACAGCTGATAACAGCGCCAATTTACCCCACAGACCTCCTGAAAAAACTGTCCCGGTCACCAACAAGAGCTACCCATGCGGCGGCCAAACAGCCCAGCTGACTACTCAGCCATTTCATACCCCACCTGGCACTCGGCTCTACCTCATAACGACTCCCCTGCACCAGAACCTTAGACGTCCTGTTCAGTAGTACCTGCCCACATCGCCCCGATCACCAGCCAGTGGCTTCCCATGCGGTGGCGAGACAGCCCAGCTGACAACGCGGCCGTCCCATGACACCGACGTCATCTCCGGCTCGTACGGGTGCCAGCTGCAGTCGCGAACAAGTGCGCGGTGGTACTCAAACTGAGCGACCTGCAGACCACAGCAGCAGCAGCAGCAGCAGCCAAGACCGGTCATCAGTTATTCATTTGTACTGTGCAAACTGCACTCGCATACAAGCACCCGGTGGTACCGCAACTACGCAACCTGCACTTGTGCTGTTTTCAGTTGTGTCAGCAGCGAAGCTTCCAACAGAGAGCCTCTCGATTTTAGCAATGCACATCAGCTGCAAAAGCACCAACAGCAGCGAAACACAAACGGCAACTGTCAACATGTTGAGCCCTGTGAAACTCACAGGTTTGCCGCTGACTAAATCCCATGCGTTGATGACACCCTCCGCTGAGCCTGCGTAGATGTACCGCTGGCCCGTGGTGTGTGCAGGGCTGAAGTAGGCGCGTATGAGCGTCTGCAGCACTGCATGGCCCCGGTACGTCATCAGCGACACATCACCAGGATGCACCACGTTGTAGCCGGTAGCTGCAGCAGCAAAAAACAGAAAGCACGCAGATAAGTGAATGAACGCGCTGAATAGTGTGTTACATATCAGCATCTACATTCAGAGGCACGGATGAGCGTCTGCAGCACTTCGTGGCCCCGGTACATCATGAGCGACACATCACCAGGATGCACCACGTTGTAGCCGGTAGCTGCAGCAAACAAAGAACAGAAAGCACGCAGATAAGTGAATGAACGCGCTGAATAGTGTGTCACATATCAGCATCTACATTCAGAGGCACGGATGAGCGTCTGCAGCACTTCGTGGCCCCGGTACATCATGAGCGACACATCGCCAAGATGCACAACGTTGTAGCCGGTGGCTTCAGCAAACAAAGAACAGAAAGAACAGATAAGTGAATGAACGCGCTCAATTGTGTGTCACATATCAGCATCTTGCAGAACACTACGAATGGCATGAGAGCAGCAGCCTCTTGGGACCTGCCTGGGTACTCCAATCATCTGTAGTCCCACTGCGCAATCTGCGGCCGCTGCCGCGCTTGTATAATGGCAGCAGACGGGCTCAGCGCCTCGACCCATGCCCGTTTCAACAACTCCCAGCAATGTATACACCACTCAATACTTCCTCTGCCGCACACCTCAGCGTAAAAAACCGAATGCACGCGCACGCAACCCACCTGGGTACTCCTCCCATCGGTAATCCCAATGCGCAATCTGCGGCCGTTGCCGCGCTTCCTCAATCGCAGCAGACGGGCTCAGCGCCTTGCGCACATCCCACAGCTTGACCGTCTGGTCCTTGCTGTTGCTGATGAGGTGATAGCCGTCACCCTTGGGGCACAAATGCGTGATGCCCTCTGTGTGACCTGTGATAACAGCAGCAATGCAGGAAGCAGCAAGAGTGTGAGGTGCTATGTTGATTGGTCCTTGCTGTTCCTGATGAGGTGATAGCCGTCACCCTTGGGGCACAAATGCGTGATGCCCTCTGTGTGACCTGTGATAACGGAAACAATGCAAGAAGCAGCAGAAGTGTCAGGTTCTGTACTCATTTGATCACTGCTGTTGCTGATCAGTTGGTACCCGTCCCCCTTTGGGCACAAATGTGTGATGCCCTCTGTGTGACCTGTGATAACAGCAGCAATGCAGGAAGCAGCAAGTGTTAGGGTGCTGTACTGTTTGGTTCTTGCTGTTGCTGATGGGTGGTAGCCGTCACCCTTGGGGCACAAATGCGTGATGCCCTCTGTGTGACCTGTGATAACGGAAACAATGCAAGAAGCAGCAGAAGTGTCAGGTTCTGTACTCATTTGATCACTGCTGTTGCTGATCAGTTGGTACCCGTCCCCCTTTGGGCACAAATGTGTGATGCCCTCTGTGTGACCTGTGATAACAGCAGCAATGCAGGAAGCAGCAAGTGTTAGGGTGCTGTACTGTTTGGTTCTTGCTGTTGCTGATGGGTGGTAGCCGTCACCCTTGGGGCACAAATGCGTGATGCCCTCTGTGTGACCTGTGATAACGGAAACAATGCAAGAAGCAGCAGAAGTGTCAGGTTCTGTACTCATTTGATCACTGCTGTTGCTGATCAGTTGGTACCCGTCCCCATTTGGGCACAAATGTGTGATGCCCTCTGTGTGACCTGTGATAACAGCAGCAATGCAGGAAGCAGCAAGTGTTAGGGTGCTGTACTGTTTGGTCCTTGCTGTTGCTGATGAGGTGGTGGCCGTCGCCCTTGGGGCACAAATGTGTGAAGCCCTCAGTGTGACCTGCGCAACAGCAGCAATGCAGGCAGCAGCAAGTGTGTGAGGTGCTGTACTTGTTTGGTCCTTGCTACTGGAAGGTGGTAGCCGTCACCCTTGGGGCACAGATGTGTGATGCCTTCAGTGTGACCTGCAAGAGCAAAAAGCGGCAGCACGCCATGCGGCACGATTTGCCTGCGGTTGCTGCGTCTGGCGGCAACCGTCACCCCTTGGGAGATAACTGAAGGTATGAAGGCGCATGAGGGCTTCCTCATCGTCACACAGCCCTCCCTTGACTCACGCGTGAATACCCCTCGCGTAGCTCATTCATTCATGATGCTCACCTACGAGCACGCCTTGCGGCTGCCTGCTGTTGCGGCCGGCCCTGTCCCGCGCGCGTGTGTCCCACAACCGCACCATGTGATCGTCGCTGCCACTCAGCAGCAGGTGCGGGCTGGCAGCAGCAGCTGCACTGACATCCGACCCATCGCCCTGCATAGCATGACAGCAGCAGCAGCAGCAGCACGACGGGTGTCAGCACCATATGGTCATCGCTGCCACTCAGCAGCAGGTGAGGGCTGGCGGCAACAGCTGCACTGACATCCGAGCCATCGCCGCACGTACCACAGCAGCAGCAGCAGAAGCAGCAGAAACGGCAGCAGCAGCAGCAGCGGGCAAGTGCACACATCAGCGACGAGAAGTTGAGCCGTCGCTGCCATCATCTGCAGTGGCTGCGTCTTGTATGCTGCCCGTGCTTGCCGCACACACGGCGCGGCGGCACCAGCAGCATGGACGCAGCGAAACATGTAGTCATGCCTCTGCACTGCAGCCCTGGCAGAGCTGGAGGCAGCGCAGGACAGCTAGTACCTGACAAGCCAATCAAGCTGTCCAGCAGACCAGCTGGTGCTACCGTTGCAACAGCTGTTCGGTCACCTGTAGGTATGATCCTGCACAAGCCTGAGCTAGCAAGAAGCTGAATCAGCATCAGATGCGGACTAAAGAGCATATCGAATGAACCAGCAGCGTGAATCACCTGCAGGTATGCGACTGCGTTGACGTCATTGCCATGGCCCGTGAGCCTCGCCAGGCAGTGCTTGGACTCGATGTCATACACGTATACGCTGTTGTTGTTGGTGCCTGCAAGCAGACAGACGAGAATCAGAGTTCAACATAAGGGCGCGCACATGATGTGTGTCTGCTGAAGAGCGCTGAGCACTGTACTAGAGCGCTACTGCTACTATGTTGCACCTGCATGGACAGATTACCATTACGTTGTTACGACAGAAAGAGGGGCCCACCCCATCGTCACGTTTGTCAAAGAGCAAAATGTTACAGCATGCATCCCTGCCTTGCAAAACAGCGAACTACAAACGCAAAAAAGCTGATTTTTTATGGTCCCACCCACCTGCAATGAGCTGGCCGCCCTGCGGGCTCCACGCAATGCTCCAGATGCCAAAGTCACGCCCCCGCCAAGTGTCATACTCTTCATCTCCCTCAAACGCGGCACGGTTGCTGCCAGCACCTGGTGCCATGCTGCCATCAAGTGCTAGTGGCTCATGCAGCTCAGTGATGTTGGCTAGGGACTCCACCTGCACAGCAGTGCGCATCGTGTTAGAAGACATCAGCTACAGGTTTTGTAAGCAACAGCACCTGGCGCCATGATGCCATCAAGTGCTAGTGGCTCGTGCAGCTCAGAGATGTTCGCCAGGGACTCAACCAGCACAGCAGTGCGCATCGTGTTGAAAACATCAGAAGCAGGCGCTGAAAACAGCAGCAACGGGCGCCATGCTGCCATCAAGTGCCAGTGGCTCGTGTAGCTCAGTGATGTTGGCTAGGGACTCGACCTGAAATGCAGGCAGTGCAGCATTGTAGTATACGCATTAGCAGCAGGCAATAGAAAAGAGTGCACGAGTCTGTAGCGCCATCAAGTGCTAGTGACTCATGCAGGACAGTGCTATAGGCTAGGGACTCAACCTGCGCAGCAGTGCAGCGAGTTGAGTACATCAGCAGCAGCAGCAGGCGCTGAGAACAGCAGCAACGGATGCCATGCTGCCATCAAGTGCTAGCGGCTCGTGCAGCTCAGTGATGTTAGCCAGGGACTCAACCTGCACAGCAGTGCGCATCGTGTTGGAAGATATCAGCAGCAGGTGTTGTAAGCAACAGCACCTGGCGCCATGCTGCCGTCGGGTGCCAGTGGCTCGTGTAGGTCAGTGATGTTGGCTAGGGACTCAACCTGCACAGCAGCATGCAGTAGTGCAGTTTGTTGCAGTTACACATTAGCAGCAGGGGTTGGATCAGGCACCTGAGGCAGTGCCGTCAACTGTAGATGGCGAATGCATTCCCGTGCTCCTCAACCTCTGCCTACCGTCAGACACATCAGGTCTTGAAGAGCACAGCATGCATCAGGCGTCAACCTCCGGGATAGCCTTGAGGTCATGGTGACGTATATAATTGGGGGTGTTGTGTGAGCATCTGCAGGCCCCCCTGCTGCCAACCACAGTTGGGCTGGATAGTCTAATAATTGAGGGAAATTCCTGATACTACACAATAGCAGTGCACACCACTGCTTGTGGCTTGCACAGCTCACAGGCAGGCTGATGACTTACTCACTGCATCTCTAGATCTGGATCTGCTGCTGCCAATGTTTACCACTCAGTCAACTGACACATACACAGGCAGTCCCCAATCAGCTGAGCATGGTGACGTCGAGGATCATGAGTGTGACATGCCAGCATGCTGTGCGCACAGCAGCAACACGGTAGCCTAGGCAGTGATGATCGCATCACTGGACGCCAGACAAGGTAGTACATTGCCACTCACGGGATTACCGCTGCTGCCGACGTTGACGACAAACGCGACAGGGCTGATTGATGCATACACCAGCAGCCGCTGGTCAGGGCTAAGCGCGGTGTCACTAAATCAGGTGTCACACTCCTCAGCACAGGGCTTCAGAATCATTCCCAAGTTTACAGCAATTCTGCACACTAGTGCTTGTGGCTTGCACAGCTGATAGGCAGGTTGTCGTCACTAACCGGATCACCGCTGCTGCCGACGTCGACGACGAATGCGACCGGGCTGATAGCGGCATACACCAGCAGTCGCTGGTCAAGGCTGAGCGTGGTGTCTGTGATGGTCCAGCGCGTCACACTCCTCAACACAGGGCCTCAGAATGATTCCAAATCTTACAACAGCGATTTATACGAGTGGATGTGGCTTGCATATCTTAAAAAAGGTTGTGGCCACTCACCGGATGACGGCTGCTGCTGACGTTGGCCACCGCGCTTATTGACGCATATGCAGGCAGCCGCTGGTCAGCAGCTGATGAAAGCGATGCCGAGAAATGGCATGGCATGACAGCACAGCAACATGATAGCCTAGGCAGTGATGCTGAATCACCGGACGCCAGACAAACTAGCACATCGTGACTCACGGGATCACCGCTGCTGCCGACGTTGACCACGAAAGCCACCGGGCTGATCGACGCATACACCAGCAGCCGCTGGTCGGGGCTGAGGGTGGTGTCCGTGATGGTCCAGCGCGTCATGCGCGTGGTGACATCCTTGCGCAGCTGCCAGTTGCGCTGCGTGTCATACAGCCGCACGCGCCGGTCCTGCAGTACAGGAATAGCAACAGCAAAGGCAGGCGCATTGCTGAAACAGAACAGGCTTGTAAACGCAACAGCCAGACTCGCAGACACAGCCCGCACATCCATCCCACACCTGCCTCTATATAAATGTCACACTGACGACTGTCATGTGTGTCGGCTTTTGATATAGCTGCTTCGAGATAGGCCTTTGTCGCTCACCTGGAAGGCTGCAATGTAGAAGTCTCCACTGGCAGAATACTGCCCGATGTAGGCCCGGCTGTGCATGCTGTCACGGACCTGAAAGGACATGAACAGAAGCAGCACAGGCGCAGCACAACAGTGGGAAGAACAGTCAGCAACAGCAGTAGCAGCAGCAGCACATCCAAAGCT
This sequence comes from Tetradesmus lagerheimii, assembly GCA_902809745.2. NCBI lineage: Eukaryota > Viridiplantae > Chlorophyta > Chlorophyceae > Sphaeropleales > Scenedesmaceae > Tetradesmus > Tetradesmus lagerheimii. The sequence continues at coordinate 3,279 of CADDIJ020002679.1, read as the reverse complement.
GCTGACATAACCACATAATAAGGGGGAAGGAGGGTGATTCCAAAGTTGCCAGATTGACCTGAAATTTTTGGTGTGGGGTGTCCCGGGGGTTACTATGACACCCTTAAGAGTGCAGGGTCAGGCAGTTATTGGGTGGGCCTGTACTGCTCCCTGGCTGTCCACCTTGTGGTGTCACTCCATCTGCTGCTGTTCAAGTGTGAAAACACGCTATTTGGAGGGATGGAGGGATGTGTATGTGCAAGCTGATGTGGACATGTGCCAGCATGATAACGGCAGAGAAACCAGCTGCTCTTGCCTTCCTGCAGCGATTACGCGCAGCTAACAGCTGACTTGCTGCCGCGACCTGCATCTCATGCACCTCACACAACCTTGCCGCAGACTACAAGCCATCGTCAGCAACAGACGATGAAACAGAACAAAGTCCCGTCCATCCCACCTTGCTGGGGTGCAGCGGCAGTGCCCTGTGACAGCACATGTGTCGCTGCTGCGGCCTACTGAAGCCCTGCTGCCTGCCCAAGCTCAGCTCCCGCTTCATCAGCAGCTGCGCAGAGTTGACCAAGTCAAACTTGGTGTGGAACGCCACATCACTGCTGCTGCTGTTGCTGCTGCCGCTAGGGCCTGCTGCTGCTGCTGCTGAAGTGCTGCCGCTGCCACCCAGATCCTTTGCTGCTGCTGCTGCTGACAATGATTCGGTACCTGCGCGTCGCGCTGCTGTGCTGCCGCTGCGCCCTGTTATGCTCGCTGCTGCTGATTGGATGAGGCCCTCCAACCCTCCCGCTCTGCTGCTGCTGCCAGCTGTGTTGTCTTCTGCGTCAGTGTGTCTGCGGGAGAATGTGCTGCGTAATCGCTTCGGTGCTGGATCCTGCTGCTGCTGTTGCTGCTGCTGCTCTTGGAGGCGCTGCCGCTGCAGGGGTGCTTGCTGCTGCTGCTCATGCAGCAGCTGCCGCAGGCGCTCTGTTGTGATTGGCGCGACTTGGCTTGAGTCAAAGCTGCTGTCTAAACAGGCCTGCAAAGGTTGCAGTGATAAAGCGCGTCGCGATGAGCAATGGATTTTAGGGTCGAAACCTGTTTCAATGAATCAATGAAGAAAGGGCTGAAGCAGCGAAGCTGCGGGTTTGAGTCAAGCTGCTGGCTAGGCAGGCGTGCAGTGGCACACAACAAAGACAGCAGCCATGCAGGCAGGAATGCACATGATGATGCAAGCGATAGCAAGCCTGCGCATAACGCACGTGCCAGGAGTAGGGCAGGAGAATGCACACATGGTGAGGTGACTGTGCTGTGATCAGATGTCCCGTCAACAAACGTTCTTTCTGCAAACCATAGCTGCGCTGTGATTCATTCTGACGCAATGCGCAGCTGTCCAACTGGTAGCTGGCCACATTCTTGCATGATTCCACCACCAGTGCCCGCCTGCTGCTGCTGCTCTTGCCAAATACAGGCCCCTAGCTCAACAGCAGCTCAGCAGTACTCATCCCAGCGCCAACATGATATGAATTTTTGAATTTCTTTCATGAATGGGGGAGTTACACGTAGGCCGTTCACCATCTTACCTGGCATGCACCACACAGGGTGATCGCAGACTAGCGCCGATAAAAAAGATTGCAATAGCTCTGAAGCCAGAACGACCCTGCACTCTCAAACGGAGTTGAACATTGCGCATTGGAAGCTGGAAGAATAAAAAGCTTGCGGCATACTCTGCTACTCACCCAGATGGGGTTCCACTGCCCGACATCTCGCGCACTTGCTGCTGCATTCAGCTGTGCTGCCAGGTCGCTTTGCAGTGGGGAGATGGGCACAGGCAGCTTCTGCAGATCAGGCGGCACCCGCCTGCAGAAGTGCAGCAAGAGGAAGAAGCAAGTGAAAAAAAGGCGCTACATTGCAAGCGCAAAGGGCTTGCGTGGAAGGCTCTGTTCAGGCAGCTTCTGCAGATCAGGCGGCAACCGCCTGCACACATGCAGCATGAACAAGAAGCAAGTATAAATTAAAAACCGCACATGGCTTGCGTGGAAGGCTGTGTTCAGGCAGATTCTGCAGATCAGGCGGCACCTGTTTGCACAAGTGCAGCAAGAAGAAGAAGCAAGTAAAGATATTGCAATCGCAAATGGCTGGCGTGGAAGGCTGTGTTCGGGCAAATTCTGCAGTACAGTCGGCACCCGTTGGCACAGGTGTACCCGTCTGCAGCATGACAGCATGGGGCAGCATGTGACCGGTCAGAGGCATGCTTGACATATGCAGCTTGTGTGTATGAGACGGCACCCGCCTGCAGCTGCAAAAAGAGAAGCAGCAAACGCAATTGCACTTTGCACGCGTAGAAGGCTGTGTTGCCAGGGCATCAATTACAACTCACTCAAAAATGTGACCAATGCACACATGTGACCTGATCAGGCAGACCTGCAGGCATGGAACTTATCAAGGCAGCAGAAAACAGGCAGCAGATACACCAAAAATGAAGCAAGCCACTGCAGGAGGCACAACCCCAAAGCCACGCTTCACAATCAAAGCGGTCATGCCACCCCACAGTCTGAAAGACCGAACACCTGGCGCAGCTGCCACCTTCAAACAGCAGGCGCAGCAGCAGATGTCACCACAAACCCCCGTCGCTTCCTCATCATTATTCTTGCTGCTTGTTCTTCCTCCACCTCCCTCCTAACCTTCTGATGCTTTCCCATCACCTAGCATCTACTGCTGGTCTCAAAACCTTCATATCCAAACTTACGTGATGGTTACGAGGAGGGGTGTGCAGACACCACGAAGCTGAGCGGCAACACAAAACAGGACAACAACAGTCGCACCTGGCTCGGCCACCGCCTCAAAACGGCAAGCGCAGCACCTGTGACCGCATGAAAGCTGGCTCCTCATCATCGTCACCATTTCCCTGTGCTGCTCCTTCCTCATCCTCCTCTGTTCCATCCCTCTGATGCTTTGTCATCGTCGTCATCATCTACTGCCAGCTGCCAAAAACTTGTATCAACATGACAAGGGGTGTGCAGACACCACCAAGCTTAGCGCCAACCATACGAAACACTACAAACAAACAGTCGCACCTGCCACGTCCGCCGCCCCCAAACAGCAAGCGCAGCACCTGTGACCGCATGAACGCTGGCTCCTCATCATCATCCCCGTCTCCCTCCGCTGCTGCCTCATCTTCTCCCTCTTTTTCAATCTCCCTAAGCGTCATCATCGTCGTTGCCATCATCTACTGCCAGCGTACAAACCCTTATAAAAAAAGCCGCACCTGCCACGTCCGCCGCCTCCAAACAGCAAGCGCAGCGCTTGTGA
>CADDIJ020002678.1:0-23797 GCA_902809745.2 Tetradesmus lagerheimii | reverse complement strand
GGCCTAGGTGGCCGTGGAGGTGGAGGTGATGCCCTGAAAGGCATCTGCGACAGGGGTGGATTCCCCGGCTGAACTAGCGCCGCAGCCTGGTCCCCAACAACAATCAGCGCTGTGTTGTTGAAGTGAGCAGCACCTGAGGCGCTCTGCACAGTGAGGCCCACTACGAATGACCCCACGCGGTTCAGCGGGACCCACGCTATTGGGGAGTTGTCAGTCTGCATGATGCTGCCTGAGAGATCAACTTCCTGCGGTGATATCATGCGCACAGCCCATGCCCAACTGACAATGCTGTCATCAGCTGATGCTAAGCTCTGAGAGCCGTCTAACTGCAGCGGGTTTGTAGCTGCAAGCGTAACAACGCCTGCGTTTGGCAGCGTTATGATAGGCACGGGGTAGTCTTCTAAGCTGGCTACTTGCACTGCAGCATCTAATCCTGGCCTTGGAGCTACAACAGGGTTGTCTGGCATGACAAACGATTGCGAGCCACCCCAGACGAAGCGATCACCTGCCTGCACTGCGTCTGGTCCTATTTGGACCCCCAGATTGTACTGAAACTGCTGAAGGGACCTGCCATTAGCTGTGCCTGCGGTGCTGCTGTCTGGCTCTATTGCTGCGTTTGCTGGGCTTGCTTTTGCATCCGTTCCTGCAAGTCCTGCTGCTGCGCTTCCAGTGCTGCTGCCTAGCTCATGTTATGTGCTGCTTGCAACAGCAGCAGCGGACTGCAGTGCATCCTGCAGGTGCCTGCCTTGGGAGGAAGCACTGTTGGCACTAGAAAGCCCCTTCTCTGCTACTGCTTGCTGCTGCAGCGGCTGCGCAGTGGCAGATGCTGCTGCTGCTGCAGCAGCATGGACAGCAGCAGCAGCAGCACTGTCTGAAGCTGCATGTGCGGCAGTGCTGCTATCCTGCAAGGAAGCTGCTGGCTGCTGCTTCACACCTACAGCTGTTCCTGCATTTGGCTTGCTGCCTGCACCAGCTGCTGCTGGCTGCTGCTGTTGAGCAGCTTCTGCTGCTTTGAAGTGCCCCTCATCCTGCTGTATGTCTAGCCGCAGCGATCCTGGCAGCAGGAAGATTTGGCAGCTGCTGCTCACGTCTGCTGGTGGCAGCTTGATCGTTACTGTGTAGCTGCTTCTTGCAGCTGCCGGATAGCTGACAGATGTTACAGTTTCCTGCAAGGCAGTCGTCAAAAGCAGCAGCAGTGGCAGTTGTGAGGGTATACTGCAAGCCCGCCATTGCATGGCAGCAGCAGATGCAGCTGCTGGTAGCATATTGAAATGATAGGCATGCAAGACAATTGGGCATGAGAAGGCATTGTAATTGCCTGCACCACCTGTGCTATTTGTCGGTTGGCAATGGCCTGCAACAGAATGCGATTCTATCAGGTTCCTGTATTGGCATTGCTGCAAGCATCGCTCTGATTTCGCAACAGGGCATGCTGCACATGCCTACCCAAGGACAGAAGTGTACATGCACAAGTGGGCTGCATGCAGCACCAAGATGCACAGCTGCTTACCTCAAACGGGTTGGCTCGGTCTCCGTATCGGTGCTTATAGGTTGCCTGACTAGATCCACTGTCTGTGGATATGCCAATTGGCTCAATCAAGACCACTGGCTGCGTTGCTTTGCTGCTGCTGCTACTGTCACATCCCCTGGCTGCATATTCTACTACGAGGGAAGCAAAGAATGGTGCATCACGTCTCACAGTGATGTGTAGCTGCAGGTGGACAGCAACATCTGCTGCTGCCTGGCTGCTGCTGTTGACATGCAACAGCTGGCTGGACTCCAGGGGCGTATCTAAATCCTGTGCAAGCTGCTGGTGCACGTTGGTGAGCACCGGGATCGGGTGTTCTGTTGGCTGTGGTTCGTTTTCCTCATCTTGATTTGCTGCTGATGTGCCCGGTTGTACAAAGCCAAGGGCATGGCAGGGGCCTGACAGCTGCACACGCTGTACATATGCTGCTGTGGTGCCCCTGCTAACGATGTCTGCCACATGCTGCAGCGATCATGGTCCAATTCGCCTGATTCTGTGCATGCGGTGACGTATATAGCCCCGGACCCTGCACTCCAGCCAATCAGGCTGCTGCTGTGTCCAACACTGCCGGTCAGTAGAGGCGTGCTGCCACATGCTAATGGTAGAAGCAGTAGCAAGGCAGCCAATGCCTTGTTTGTCAAGCCTATCCTATAGCTACGTAGGCGTCCTCGCATGGCCGCAGCTGCTCGACGCATTCAAATACATTGGGCATGAACTCGTTCTTCAGGCTAACATCCTCATCGCTCAGTGTCTCACTTGAGAGCTCAACATCAATGATTCGTATTGATGCAGGGGTTTGACACCTCAAGCTGCCATCTCTGCAGTGTCAGCAAGATGACTCACCCAGGCGTTCATGTCACTGCACCGGACGAGTCACCGCGCGATATCACCGTATCCACGTACCTACCAGCGCAGTTGGATGGTAGATCGGGTCTGCGATACGCCACACGCAGGTCTAGTCACGCTGGTCCATTCACAGCCTGGAGGTCAGGCCCTGACAGTTTTGATGGCTACTGCTGGGCTACTGTACCTCTGAAAGCGACAATGGGCGATAATTGCGCATTATAGGCCTGCCTGCAGGCAAGTGCCATATCGGATCTCTGACAACACAGTAAATTGGCAGAACGAAGATGGTACTGAGATCGCAGCACATTGTACTGCCTACCTGGCTACATACGCTGCTGGCGCACTGGTGTAAAGAGTTGCAGGACACGCAGATTGCAAAGACAATGCAACAAGATGCAGCACTCACTGGTCTGCAGTACGTGCTGCCAGCCTTCAAAAGCACGTTGCAACAGCAAGTTGCTGTGCTTCCTGCGTGAATCTTTGACCGCACCGTCAGGCTTGGTTACAAATACAAAGTCACAGACCAGAACCCAGTTGTTATGCTACAGGTGCTGACCTGCAGCCTGGCCGCCAGGCAGCGGCGCTACCTGCTGCTCCGAGCAGTTCAATGAGTCATTGTACTGACTAGCGCATACATATCCTATCACGCCAATATGGCAGTGTTAGCGCGTCACTAACCACGACTATATAACTGCTACACGGCTCAAGCCTGACCATGACTAAGCCTACTTTCCTCCCTGCTTCAACACCTCTGGGTTCCTAATCACTGCACCGGCTGGCAGCCCAATTCCAGCAGCAGACGGGCCCGGCAGATTAGGCAGTCCCGCAGGCACGGCTGCCCCCAAACCACCAACACCACCAGCACCAGCACCAGCACCTACAATGCCCTTTACTAAAGCATTGCCTAAACCCTGCAGCAGCCCAGTGGCGCTAATACCTGGAGGAGCAGCCTCAGGTTTTGGCAGCCCACCTAGCGCAGCATTCACTGACGTCGGCCAGCCACTAGCTGACACGATGCTCTCTTTTGGCTTCGTGATTGCCCCCGTAGGCACTCCAAAGTAGCTCGCCTGCATGGCTGCCTTAGCCTGATTGCCTAGCCATATGTTCTGGCCCACAGGCACAGCCACGCCACCCTTGATGCTAGGCGAAAGGGTGGTGTATGCACTCACACTGGATGTTTGAAACTGACCAGGGATCCCAGCATTCTCTGGCCCTCCTATGCTAGCCGCAGAAAACCAACCACCAGACGGCGGGGGCGGCGGCCTGCAACCTGGTGGCCCGATATGTATGATGCTGCCGTCCTTCATCCTGATGTCCTTACAGATCTTCAGATCTGGCGCCTTTTGCACGCATGCGTTGCCATTCGCATCGCGGCCGTTGATGCAGCCCGCCTTGTCATTCGCTGCGATTGTAACAGTGCGTGCTCGCAGCCCGGTGTCTTCGACCTCGCTTGCATCAATCAGGTACACTGCGCCAGTCTGGTTCGACATGTTGTTGTCCCATGCTTCCGGGGCGCCAACTGCCATGAGCTTGCCATCAGGTGTGAGTATTACAGCTGCGCCGTATTGGCTGAAGGGGTCAGAGTGTGTGTGCTTCTCTGCAGGTCGCCAAGGGCACGTGCCGTCTCTGTGTGCCTGTGAAAACAGATCAGCAAGCAGCACCAGCGGCGGTGGCAGGGCCTGGCGGGTCAATGGCATTTTCCTTGCCATTGCATGCACAGGCGTACTATCCGACGCATGTGAGACAAGCAGTTTGCAACGCATAGGGCGTATGCTTGAAGTGGTTGCAGCTGTGAGCACAGACCAGCAATTTGAAAAGCAATAGCGTAATGCGACTGGCTACAGCTACTGTTGAGACAAGTCCAGACTATTGTTGACTCTGTTTTCTCGTATTACATGGAAAGCGACGCGTTTCGGGCTCTTCACCCTTCATCAGGCTTCAATCCTGTGAACACGGACAGAATCAACAAGTACTCGCCATCAGAAGCACACAACAACAGGGTGCAGGTTTTTGGGTGAGGTCACTGGCCATGTTGCCAGTGGCTCAAACCCTGTACAATACTGCACTGCAAAAGCAAACCATGAGGTCTTGATGATGAACACAGGGTTCGAGCCACTGGCAACATGGCCAGTGACCTCACCCAAAAACCTGCACCCTGTTGTTGTGTGCTTCTGATGGCGAGTACTTGTTGATTCTGTCCGTGTTCACAGGATTGAAGCCCGATGAAGGGTGAAGAGCCCGAAACGCGTCGCTTTCCATGTAATACGACAAAACAGAGTCAACAATAGTCTGAACTTGTCTCAACAGTAGCTGTAGCCAGTCGCATTACGCTATTGCTGTTCAAAATGGCGTATGCTTGAAGTGGTTGCAGCTGTGAGCACAGACCAGTCGCCACAACAGCAGTAATTGAAGCTGACTAACATCTGAGCAGGAATTATCAAACCAAAACATGCAGTGCTGGCTAGCTGTCCCAGTCAGGGGTTGCAGACTCACGTCCATGTAGAAGAGGAAGACAGCCATCTGCTCCGGGTTGTACTGCGGGTCGCCCATGTATGCCCCTGCAGCAAACTTCACCTTGCCCACAGGCACCTCGACAATACTCAGCGCGCCAGCGCCTGCACACGAAAAACGCAGCATCGGGAGTTCAGTCAAGTGCATGCAGCAGCCTGTTGGGAACCACACAGCCGCACATGCAGCAACTGCAATCCTCACAGGAAGTGCAGCAATGGTCAGATGTGGCTAGTGAGCAGTGCTAGTTGCCCTGTCGCCTGCTGCGACTGCTGCCTAACAAAAAATGCACATGAGCACCACCCAACATCTCTTCAAAGAGCAAAGGCCAGAATCATAGTACACGTGTCCATCCCTGGCTGTCAACTCACTTGTCCTGAAAAGGTAGCCCTGCGGTGCGGCAATCTGGCAGCGCCTGGCCCACGTCATGCTCATGCTGATGCCGCTGCCCTCATACACCACAAGCCTGTTGTCTTCAACACGCAAGATGTACTTGCCGGACTGACTCATAGCAAGCGCATTGTCAATGTTGATGCCAATAGATGAGGCTGTGGGCCAGGGATCTGCGTAAGTTTCGCCGTTGTTGATGGCAGCGATGATTCTGAAGCGATCGATGGCAGGATCACGCCTGGCAGTGCAAGCAGAAAGACCAGTAGGGGAAGGAGTAAGCAGACAGCGGTACACTTTTGTGCTGCGCCATCTGTGCTTACACCTGCAAAGTTGCTGCTGTGCGGTGACTGCTTCATTTCTTTTTCATGAATGCATAGCACATGTCGCACATGGTGGCTGGAACCGTAGGCAATGCAGCAGCTGCCACAGCAATTTTGACTAGGGAGCTGCATTGCGATCCCAGTGCTGCAAGCTGAGCTACGCTAGAGTGAGTCACCCTAGCGCTAGTCCCTGCAGTGTCCCTCACTTGTACATGTAGGTGAACTTGTTCAGCTGGTTGGCAAAGGCGGCTGTGCCCACAGCAATGATCTGGCCGTCGTTGCTGATGGCACTGCTGGCCCCAAAGTGCACCGACACGCCTGCACGCGCATCAGCATGGTCAAGCAGTATGTAAATGCTTGTTGTGATCAACGGTTCAAGATGTTTCTATGAAACAGAGGGCGGCTGGCCGGCTTGGCCATGCAGTGTAGTCTTCTAGCAACCCGTCTTGCAGCAGCCAAGAGACTGCAGGGGGTGCATGCGACAGTGCAGCTTTTTCCGACTGTGCCGCTGATGTATTGATCCAGCTGTGTGGCAAGCAAGCAGCAGGGGTAGCACAGCTAACCTGCCGGCTGGTTGAGCGTCTCCAGGTCTTGGATGAACTTGTAGCGCTGCGTCTCCTTGTCCCAGTAGAACACCTGCAGCAGCAGCAGCAGAGTGTCAGCTACCGTGCAAATGACAAGTCAACTTCACGATATAAGAGCTCCCGCTGTGCCGCTGGCATCAACATCACCTAAGCAAGCATGCATTGGTGTGTTCCTGTCACAGCTTTCAGGCGTCACGTCATCTGTCAGTGCACAGGACACCATTGCTATTATTGCTGCTGCACAGCCAACGATCTCCCCACCTGTGCACTGCCGCGCTTGTCAGGAAAGCCTTCCCCAATAGCAAACGACACCAGCACAGTAGCGCCGTCCTTGCTGACAGATACTGCCATAGACGCCGCCATGGCCTGCCTAGGCTCACACTCCAGCTTCTGAACATATCTGAACTCCTCATCTGGTAGCAACCCCAGCAGCTTCCTGTATGGCTTGCCAGCTGGCAGGCCAGGAGCTTCTTCATCATCCTTGTCCTTTTTGTCCTTATGTTTGTCATGTTTGCCGTGGGACGCGTCGCTGCTGTTGCTGCTGCCGTTGCCGCCTGTCCTATTTGCCGCATACTCATCCCAGCTTGGTGTGCCAGGGATACCCATGAATGGCATATGGTTGACGTCCATCATGCCGTTGTTACTTTTCTTGTCATGCTTCTGCTTCGGCGGCCAGTTGCCGTACTTCTTAGCCGCATCAACGCAGCACTGCGAAGTGACGTTAGCGCAGCACTCAGGGTCAAAAGGGCCAGGTGGGGCTGGTGGTGGTGGTGGCGGCTTCACAAAGGGAGTACGGGACTTACGGAACACATGTACCACAGGCTTGTTGCCCGCTGGAACAAGTGCCAAACTGCCGTTTGCTGTTTTGTTTGGCTTCACCATAACTGCTTCAACTCCATCCATGACTAGCATGGTGTTGCCATCCTCACTCATCGCCACCTGTGCTCCGTAGTACTTGTAACTGTTACGCGGCCGCCACACCGGTCGTACCGTGTACTCGCACGTCTTGCTGTTCTGTGACGTCAGCAGCATGGCCCCGCCAGCCACCGTGACGTTAGGCACGTTCATAGGCGCACCAACAACGATGAGACTGCCATCACTGTTACTGGAAATGCTGATCCCATACATGCTGGCCTGTGCTGTGTAGTAGTTCGGCACAAGTGTGCCCAGCTTGCCACATGCTGTGGGGCGTTCGCCGTCCTGCAGCAGTCGGCGCCGTACAGACGCACTGAGCAGCGCACGCCCTGCTGGCGTGACATATGCGCGCGTCTCCTGGTGCAGCAGCAGTGGCGCGGTGCCACGGCTGCTGCTGCTGCTACTGTCATAGCTTGCGACACTGCTGCTGCTGGGGTTGCCGTTGCTGTTGCCGCTGCTGCTCCTGCTGCTGCTGCTGCTGTCGACACCGGTAATCCTGTTGCAGTACAGCAGAGTGACGGCCGATTGCTTGTAGTGAAGTGGGATGCATAGTACCACAGTGCTGCTGCTGCTGCTGCTGCCTTCGGCTGTGTGCAGCAGACACTTGTGACACACGCATAACGAGATAATGCAAGAGTTGCCGCATTCAAACGCACTGCGCACAACAGGAGGCCAGACACAGGCGCCAGACATGACGTCTCCCGCTCATTGCAAGCACCCATATGTACACTCACCGGTTTGCCGAGCATGCAGTCAGTATTATCGTAAGTACAATAAGACATCTTATCCATGCCGTCTTGGCTGACATGGACTCCCAAACATCACGATGGCCGAAGTGCTGCTTCAGGCAGTACGCGCGTTCAGGCAACGAGTACTACACGATCCTTTGAAATAAAACCATCATTATGTGTTGTAGCTTTTCTGTTGTCCCTTAAAGACCAGGGGACGTGCCACTCGGCTGGGCTGTCACACCGGTCTCACCCTGTCGCTCGCGATAACACCGCCACAGATGGTGCAGAACAGTAACTTACCAGCTCCATGCTTGGTGCAATCATAGCTGCTTGAGTTCAATGCCGAAGTATTGCGGCAGGCCCCTGAAAGACAGCGCACATGTGCTGTATATGTGCCCATCAACTACAAGACAACTGAACACAGTCAGACCTGTGGGTGCCACAAACAACACCAGCACCAGGCGAAACTAGCAGCTGTGCATATAGAATACATATATGCGCTGCCAGCAGCAACAAAAGCTGGACAAATTGCCATTCCAGGCAGCAATCAAACACGCGCAGTCGCTGCTCAAAGCGGCTGCAGGCAACACAACCAGAGCACAGACGAAGCTACACGACGCATCAGGCAGTGCTCCCAAACAAGACATGGCAGTTTGGCTTCTAATGCAGACCACACAAGACTCAAATCTGATGCCCCCTCCAATGCTGAGGCTGTGCATAACCCCATCCCTTGCTGATGTACAGGCATCATTGTGTACCCAAGATACAGTGCACTGATGCATGCTGAGATGCAACGTGGCATCTCACCAACAAGCTAGAGAGCCTACACAGCTCCCGCACCAACGAACCAGTAGAGTCACTCCACTGCAAGCAGGTGACCTGCTGCTGCTGCGCGCTACGCAGGTGCCTTGCAACAGCCACTGACAACAATAGGGTGTCATAAGCCGCGTGCCTACCATGCATATGAATGCATCAAAAAGCGCAACTGCAGCGGCAGCGCACAGAGCTGTTCAGCCGCTGACTGCCACAGTAGGCAGCGCGTCTTGAAGTGCAGCAACACACGAATGATTGCAACCTGTGCACACTCCAACTGTGACGCTGCTGCAACCAGCCAAACGCGTGGGGTTGACATGCCATACGTGGAAGCCACCATGTGTGTTGCAGCAACATGCCTCAATCAACACGGCTCTTGGCGCTGGCAGTTGCGCAATGCAGGTGTGCTGCACAAGCTTGCTGTGTTGCAGATGAGCTGTTATCGACCAAAGGCGCACACTGCAACGCCCTTGGCTGACGCGCCAGCTGCCCATCACAGCACAAGCACAAGCCAGCACCCACAACAGTAAGTAAACATGCAGCATGAGTCAACATCCTGTCACAATCTCAATATGGTCAGTCCAAAGAATTGAGTTTATAAGCCGTCCACAGGTTTCACGACCTCAACAACACGCAGGCACACAACAGACACCCCTGCAGGACGCACATTACTGCTGCCCTGGCTGCTGCTGTTGCCGCTGCGGCCGCTTTGCTCTGCTAGCTCCATCCGTGCCTGCCGCATGCACTGACTGCCGACCATCTTTAGTTCCACGTGTGGTGGCAGTCTTGCTGTGTACTGCCTGCCCATCCACCATCACCACTGCCCAATCAGGGCTGTGGTTTGTTGGCAACTTGGCATCACCAGCAGCAGAGCTCAGCCGCAGCCGGGGGCCTGAGATGTACAGCTGGTGGTGGCCTTCCTTGATCAGAAGGTTGATCGCAGCGAGGATGACAAAGGGTGTGGTCAGCAGGCTCATCGCTGTCACACCCAGCAGCAGCATGTACACCTGCAGCAATACACACAGGCGCAGCACATTTTAAATTAGTAACAGGACAACCTCGCCCGTTTGGGGAGCCAGCAGCATGATGTACACCTGCAGCAGCAACCAGGGCCCACGGACACAGCAGAAGAGCAGCAGAGCTGAGGCGCAGCCGGGGGCCAGAGATGTACAGCTGGTGGTGACCTTCCTTGATCAGAAGGTTGATCGCAGCGAGGATGACAAAGGGTGTGGTCAGCAGGCTCATCGCTGTCACACCCAGCAGCAGCATGTACACCTGCAGCAATACACACAGGCGCAGCACATTTTAAATTAGTAACAGGACAACCTCGCCCGTTTGGGGAGCCAGCAGCATGATGTACACCTGCAGCAGCAACCAGGGCCCACGGACACAGCAGAAGAGCAGCAGAGCTGAGGCGCAGCCGGGGGCCAGAGATGTACAGCTGGTGGTGACCTTCCTTGATCAGAAGGTTGATCGCAGCGAGGATGACAAAGGGTGTGGTCAGCAGGCTCATCGCTGTCACACCCAGCAGCAGCATGTACACCTGCAGCAATACACACAGACGCAGGAGGTTGTAGTTACTCATATAGGTAACCTCGCCCGCTTGGGGAGCCAGCAGCATGTACACCTGCAGCAGCAACCAGGGCCCACGGACACAGCAGAAGAGCAGCAGAGCTGAGACGCAGTCGGGGGCCAGAGATGTACAGCTGGTGGTGACCTTCCTTGATCAGAAGGTTGATCGCAGCGTGGATGACAAGGGGTGTGGTCAGCAGGCTCATCGCTGTCACAGCCAGCAGCAGCATGTACACCTGCAGCAATACACACAGACGCAGCACAGTTTGGAGGTTGTATGGGTAACCTCGCCCGTATGGGCAGCCAACGACAGGCTCACTAGGCGACACAGAGCACAACAGACCGCAGCGCTGCTCAGCCGAATGAGCCGCCTACAACACACACTGCAAGCCACGCACATGCAACACAGCAACCGCACAATGTGTGCGTGTTTCATCTCTTCCTGATCCTTCTCCTCACCTAGGACGATAGAAGCCGCAGTTGGTTGGCCATTGACAGCAGCACCAAGCTGAACTCCCCAATGTGAGCCATACTGAGCCCCACCGCAAGCCCTAGCCGCAGCGGCACTCCAAATAGCCGCACCACCAACGTCTATTTGAACTGGGCTGCCTACAACACACTGCAAGCCACGCACGCGCAATACAGCAACACTGCTGTGTGTCTCAACTGCGAAACCTTCTGCAACACCTCTTCCTCACCTGAGACGACAGCAGCCGCAGTTGGTTGGCCATGGACAGCAGCACCAAGCTGAACTCCCCAATGTGGGCCATGCTCAGCCCCACTGCAAGCCCTAGCCGCAGCGGCACTCCAAACAGCCGCACCACCAGCGTAACAACAGCAGCTTTGACCAGCGTAACAACCAACGTGCCCAGCAGCAGCACCGCCGCATGGTGCAGCAGAAACACGGGACTCATAATGAGTCCCATGCTGGCCACAAACAGTGCGGTGAGCACGTTTTGAATGCTCTCAATGTTGGCGCATACGCTGATAGCGGGGTCTACGCTGCCTGCTCCTGCATCGCTGACGAAGCTGCTGCCTGTTTGGCTGTGCTTGTTGCTGTGGAAGGCTCCGTGTGCGAGCCCATGCAAGCTTGCCCCGCGCTGCTGCAGCTGCGGCAAGTGCAGGTTGATTCCTCCTTCCCCACCAAGCGATGCACTGCCGGGTGGCGGTTTCAGCAGCGGGTCTGCTTCGTCAGTGCGTGAGTTGACATGGCTATTGGCTGTAGCGCCATTGCTAAGGATGCCCTGGTAGAAGGCTGTAGCAGCGCCGCCGTTAGTTGTAGCAAGTGGCGAGCAGCTTCCTGGATCGCTGCCGTGATCGTCACGGGGTGACATTGGTGGGGTCATGCTGTGGCTGGGGACCAGCAGCCCCGCAGCTACCAGCTTGCGCTCTGCTACCGACATCATAGCACCTGCGATGCAAATGCACACAGTACAACGGTGGGAGTTGCACGATGACAATGCAGCAGGCGACACGTACAATGCAGCCACACACAGTCGCATACAGCGCATGGGCGGCACTGTCTGGCAGACCTGCACATGGCTGGGGGTGCTGCCGACTCCGCATGATAACTCAGCAGGGATGGGACACCAGCCGATTAGCTTCGCCCTACAGGTAGCATTCAGCACCCTGATCTCATCATTCCAAGCTTACCTGCAATGAATGCCCCCAGCTCTTCTGAGAGCCCCAGCTGCCCACACAGCCACGCTGATATGAGGCACAGGCTGACCAGGCTCAGCTGCACCAGCTCCTTGCTGGCATGCCTGCAACACGCAGCAGCAGCAAACAGCAAGCGCAGCAGCAGTGGAGTTGGAATGGAGAGTTGGGTTAGAAGGTATGCAGGCATGCTGAGATGAGGCACAGGCTGACTAGGCTCAGCTGCACCAGCTCCTTGCTGGCATGCCTGCACCACGCAACAGCATCCAGCAAGCGCAGCAGTGGTGGAGTCAGAATGCAGAGTCGAGTTGAAATGCATGCAGCCACGCTGATATGAGGCACAGGCTGACCAGGCTCAGCTGCACCAGCTCCTTGCTGGCATGCCTGCAACATGCAGCAGCAACAGCACCAGCAGCAATCAGCATGCGCAGCAAGCAGAGTCGGGTTGAGAGGCATGTAAGCATGATGCGGGCGGCTGACCAGGTTCAGTGGTATGAGCTCCTTGCTGGCATGCCTGCAGCATGCAGCAACAATCATTTCAAGCAGAGCAGCAGACCTCTCAGCACATGTGCAGGTCAGGCAGTTTACGGTGGCTGGGCGTTGAGGCAACACGTGTTGAGCAGGTCTTGCCGCTTGCAGCATTTCCAGGGTCAGCGCAGTACATGCGAAGGTGGGCTGCTACGCATGCATAGTGAGGAGCACTTGGATCGCCTACATAGCTATACCGACAACAAGCGTTCTCCACAAATCTGCTGATCAGACCTAGCCATTCAAAGCCTTATGACGCGCATCCATCACCCACCGCAGTAACAGCCGAAGCAGCACGGGCAGCACTGTCCGTGCAGCAGTCACTGCAGCCGCCAGCACTACCAGCAGCTTAGCAGTCACCTTCAGCAGCAGCAGCGCTGCACCCAGCAACGCTGCATCACGTATGCTGTTTTCAACTGGTGAAGGACTGGCTGTGATATCATTGGCCAGAGGGGCACCGCTGCTGCTGCTTCCTGCTGCTGCTCCGAAAGCGGGCATGAGTGCAAACATTAGGCCTACAGAGCAATCCTGGAGGAGCAGCAGCAGCAGTTGACACAGCAGGGTTAAGTGCGGGCATTGACGAGTATGAACTACACCAGCAGGCAGGGTAAGGTTACAGAGAAGCAGCCCTCGCCGTGTAAGAGTGCAAGCAAGCAAGCAGGCCCAGATGTCCAAAAAAAGCAGTACACTGCATGTGGCTGAGTAGGACGACAGCTGAACCTATGATGGCTTGCACTGCATGCATTCGCCCACCAGCCGCCTTCGCCTGCAGATTCCTGCCTGTATCAACCCAAACACAGCAACACAACAAGCTGTCAATGCTCCCCCCCCCGGCACCGGCCATTACCTGCAGGATCAGAGTGCCGATCGTTATCTGTCCGTATGCACTCGCCGTCATGTGGTACGCCTCCAAGCACTTCACCACCACTGACGTGCTGCTCATGCTCAGCAGCGCACCAACAAAGATGCCTTGCGTCACGTTACTTTTCACTGCTGCTGCCACCATGCCCCCAAGCACCATCAGCGCTACAATCTGCAAGCTGCCGCCCAGTAGCGCGACAGACCAGACGGATTTGAGCTTTTTGAAGGAGAGCTCGCGGCCCAGGTGGAACAGCAGCAGCTGCACACCCAGCTGCGCAAGAGACTCCACCTGGAATGTTCGGCAGCATGGAACGGCAGCAAGGAAATAGCAGCAGCAGCAGCAGCAGTGAGGACGTGATTGATGCCAAGGTCTGGGAAGATCGTGACTGTGCGGACAACAGGCATGACACAACGCAACCAGCTAATAGTGGGCTGTGCTGCAGCCACGCCTGGAAATGCAGGCAGCCGTAATTTCCAAAAGAAGAGACCGCCACACCAACATGCAACCTGGGATGCGTGACAACTACGAAGTGCGAAGCACGCTTGCCGCGCACGAACCAATGAGCTGCAATCCGGTTTGAAACACACCTGCACCAGCTCCTTGATCAGCTGCAGCCCGCCAGGCCCCACGATGGCGCCAGCCACCAGGTAGCCGTTGATCACCGGCTGCTTGATGCTCTCAAACAGCATGCCCATCACCTGGCAGCAGCAGCAGCAGCAGCAGCAGCGCACACGGGTTGGGCTTCCACAGCGTTCCAGGGGCAGGTTCATGTCAGCAACTGCTTGTGCAGACGCCTGCACAGCTGCGCACGCCTCTACATATAAGATGCAAAGGTACAAATGCACAGTGAACATGCTAAGCAAAGCGCGCACGTGCAGCCGATGTACTAGCCAAGACCTCAAGCACAAGGTCTCCCATGCATGCTCACCGCGGCTGACGCGAACAGGAATGTCAGGTCCTGTATCAGCTGAGGATCCAACGTCAGCGTTGCCACACTATCCTTGGGTGCTGACAGCACAAACTCATTGTCCTGGCTGTCGATTATCCTATCGACACCATGCTCAATCTGCTGCGGAACCTCAGGAGCAGCAGCTGCTGGTGTTTCACCAGTGCTGCTGCCGCTGCTGCTGCTGCCGCTGCCACCTTTGCTGCCATCAGCACCTTCAGAGGTGGATGATGTACTGCTGCTGCTGCTGCTGCTGCTGCTGTCGGCAGATGAGCTGCCACTCCCGCTGATGCGCACAACTGTCTCAACTTTGCCCTGCAAATGCGAGCACATAAGCAAATTGTTGGTACGGCAAGCGGATGAGATATATTGCAAAAAGCATGTGTTTGACTAAAATGGTGGTGGGCTGATGTAAGCACAGCCAGGGTGAGCTTTCCAAACAGCATTGGGGGAATGTTCATCTGAGGTGGCAGACCAATGTTGCAGATGTCATGCACGTCCTAGCCAGCTGATAGCTGTGCACGCATGCCTGTACAGAATCTCTGCAGCTGCACATAAGCTTCCATGCTCTAATATGTACACAACACATCACACATGCTGCTCAACCAAGCCAGCCTCTGTATGCACACTATGAAATTGCCACATCAGAGCCTGGCTGTGCCCCGCACCTCATCACTTGCCACAGTTGCGTTGTATGTCTTACCCTTCTCACTCTCAGCCTTTGACGTCTCTTGGTCAAACTCCTTTGCAAGTGCATTGTCAATGACTTGAGCAATCGTCTGGTCTGGTTTGCTGAAATACTCGGCAGCTAGCGCATCAAGTTCCGACTGGTCTGTACTGTTGCTGCCCGCCTCAGGCGCCGGGGAACCTGCAGCAGCAGCAGCTGCTGCTGCAGCCCGCTCTGCATCAGTCACCACAGGCCCGGCAGCTGAATGGTGCTGTATCTTGGGCGTCACAACCTGAGGCTTCAGTTCAACAGCCTCGCTGGTGACCACTATGCTGGTCCCGCTGCTGGTGCTGCCGCTGCTGGTGCTGCCGAGCAGCCCAGCATGGCCAGGGCGATGGTGTGTGTGCCTGTGAGCCGGCGAGGCATCTTCAGGCGCGCGTGGACTGCTGCTGTCCTGACTTGCTGCCCTGGTCACCAGGCAGAGGCACAGCAGCACTGCCAATGACGCAAAGGCCCAACCGCTCCTCCTGCTGCCGGCCCCAGCCGATACCATGGTCCGTGAGATATTCAATCGGGCCTCATGCGTTGCTTGGTCCCAGCTGAATACGCTTAGCAAGAGGGAGTTGAGAGTATCAAGCAACGATGCTCCCACGCAGGACGGCACTGGTGATCGAAACGTGTGCTAAGCAAGTAAGAAATGCTGTCGCAATCGGGAAGCTGACGAACACAGCAACAAGGGCAACCAACCCACTTCACTACCCTGGTGTTTAGCGCACCAAGTTTGGATATAGGCCTGAGGCAGCCTGACAGTCTCCCTCTTTCTTGTTGATTGTTCTGGCCGTCTTAGCAAAAAAATTGCAAAGGTAAAGCGGGCTGTGCATGCGGGTTTCTGAACAGCAGGGTGGCGGGCGGCTCTTCTGCGAACGCGCCATCTGCAGGCAGTGGCAGATAGTTTTTATTTTATATATACGACAAGACGATGTTATGGCGTGGCTGTTGGCCTGCTAGGGCTACTGTAGCAGGAGTTGGCACTATGGTGGCAGCAGCAGCAGGGGGCCAGCATGTGCTGCTGTTCATGCTCTGGGCTCACCACATCCCTCTGCCATGCTGCAGATGGTGAAGGAGCGTCGTTCCAAGGAGGTGGTGACTCGCGAGTACACCATCAACCTCCACAAGAAGCTGCATTCCATCAAGTTCAAGAGCAGGGCCCCTCGTGCCGTGAAGGAGATCAGG
This sequence comes from Tetradesmus lagerheimii, assembly GCA_902809745.2. Lineage (NCBI taxonomy): Eukaryota > Viridiplantae > Chlorophyta > Chlorophyceae > Sphaeropleales > Scenedesmaceae > Tetradesmus > Tetradesmus lagerheimii. Next base: position 7,698 of record CADDIJ020002678.1, on the reverse strand, counting down.
GCCTTCGCGGAGAAGATGATGGGCACCAAGGATGTGCGTCTGGACGTGGCACTCAACAAGGCAGTCTGGAGCAAGGGTATCAAGAACGTGCCAAACAAGCTGCGCATCGTCATCAGCAGGAGGCGCAATGACGACGAGGATGCAAAGGTACGGCTTTCAAATGGAACGTTTGGGGACAGGGATTCGCAGGGAAGCAGCTTGGGCAGCGCCCTACAGCAGCTGGAGCCAGTACAGCCTGCGGCAGCCGTGCTGCTGTATCGCTGCTGCTGTTGCCCCCATGGTGGCAGGTGGCGATCGCGGTTGCAGCTGTCAGGTGCAACTTGACAGTTGCAAGGCTGGATACCAGAGGTTTCTGGCTTCAGCAGGCATGCACTTTGATGCTGTGCGGGCATCAGCCAAGGGCCGTTGTCAGGCTCTGCTGCGAGGATGCTGCCAGTAGCCACAGCAGCTGGTGCAGAGCCAGGAATCCACAGGATACGTCTGCTGGTTGTAGCAGTGGCAGCAGCGTGAACAGCTCTACAAGGAACCGAAGCGGCACCAGCACGGGCCACACCTGCAGTGGCGCAGCGCACACCAGTGTTGGTAGCAGCAGTGTTGGCTGGGGCAGTACAAGTCGCGGGCGCTGCAGCGCAACAGCTGCAGCAGCAGCTCCAGCAGCAGCTACATCAACAGCAGCAGCAGCAGCAACGTGCAGCTTAGGATAAGCACAGCAACAGCTAGCACCATATCAGGATCGGTGAATGCTGAGCCTCATCACGCTAGTTTCATTGCAACAGCACCTTCCGTCATGGATACAGCAAGCTGTGACCCACATATTATGCAACAGATTACCTCAGTGAGGACAGCTGATGTACCGCAGCTGACATGCTATCTGCGACAAAGTGTTATTGGCTTTGCACGTGCACTGCCCGCATGCATCGGTGCAGCGAGCATCAGCACTGTGACCCAGCAGCGAAGGCGGTGCAGTTGTGAGCTGCTCAGGCAGCTCATCCTGCAAGACACACACGGATTGGGACACCTCACTGATGACACAATAGCGACACAAAGTTTATATAGGACCTGCTAGCTGTGGTGCTTACTCGTCCTGTCTATGTTGTACTGCTGCTGCTGCTTGCAGGAGGAGATGTACAGCTTTGTGACTGCTGCCCAGGACCAGACCCTGAAGGGCAGGGGCACAACTGTGGTGCAGGACAGCTGAGCAGCTGCTGTTGGTGCCACTGTAGCAGCATGATATGACGCGTGGCCAGGCGCCTGCGTGCTGCTGCCTGCCAGCATGAGGCGCGCGTTGCTTGGGTGCGGCAGGGGGCGCAGGCTGCTGGCGCAGCACGGCAGCAACTCAGCTGGCACAGCTGGGTTCCTGGTAACAAAAGCACATATACCCTGGGGTTTCGTGTCTTCTGCGGTTTGATAGATCACTATGCAGCCGGTCGTTCGGTCGCTCAGCAGAGGCAAAAGCAGCAGCTGCAGGTGATTGACCAGCCGGAACAGCAGCAGCATATGTGCAACCCAAAAGCAGCTGTGCACATTGTTCTTGTCAGACAGCCAGCTCACAATGCCAGGGAAGCATCATCATCATCATCATCATGTTACCCATTAAGCCATAGCATCAACGCCATCGGCCCCGCGCCCCTCAGGAGCGGAAGCAGCATGGAAAGGTAGCTGCAAACAGGGAAGCAGGTATTTGGTGTTGGTGTTGGCTGCCCAACCAGCACTGCAGCGCGGTCACCCAAGTTGGGTGCAATGGCTGTTCATCAGCGGCTCCCGGGGCGGGTACACAGGTTCTGCAAGTCGTGCATCACTCAGCAGGTGACGGCCGTGCCGTTACATGACAGGTCACACGCTCAAACTCAGCAACAAATCTGGCGTGTCCTGGCAGTTGTAAACCAGCAGTACTTGCTGTAGCCAAGCCACGACAAGCAAGTCATACACGCCTACAACCCGCTACATTCTTTACAAGCCTTGCCACCTCCTGTGCAGCTAGTCGCAGACACGTCTGCCAGCTTTCCGAGCAATTCCGATGAGCATGTATGATCCGGATGCACTGGTGGCTTTCTGCAGATGCGGTCGGATGAGCAGCAAGTGCCACTGCCAGTACAAAGCAGCAATGGCATGTCCTACGGGGCCGTGCTGGACGTCACCGTCTCACAGCAGCCGAAAAGCAATGCTAATGAAAAACAAGAACACGAAGGACTGCTGCTTGGCCTGCACGCCCTCAGCTTGCTGCTTAATTGACGCAGTTAAAACCCCTGCCAGGCTGGCCGAACAGAACAGCATCGCGATCTCCCTCATTGGGGCCTAGTCGATGAATATTGGTGAGCTGACGTTCGTAAAATTGCTTGACTGTTCTCTCGTTCCAGTCGCTTGCCGTTTGAAGGCAGTTGCTTGTGCCATCGTGGTCTGCAACGTTGAGGACGAACAATTGCGAACTGATCAACTTTTTCCCCATCTTTTTGTTTCAAACCTTCACTCAGGCTGCCGTTGTGCACGCAACACTCACTGCTAGCCTGTGCCAGTTTGCTCCGGCCAGCCTGCTGCACTGAGCGCGCTGCTGGCAAGCATCAGCTTTGCAATGAACATCTGCCTGGGGTGGCAGCAGGCCGCCCCGGGTATGCGAGCTGCCAGGGCGCTGGCGCCTGCTTGCCGGGTTGGACAGCTGCTCAGTGCAAGGCCGGTGCTCCGGAGTTGGGCCCTAGCAGGCAGCAGCCCGCATAGTCATGGCGCCATCAGCTTGGGATCTGAGGCTTCAGCAATGCCTGAGCCGGAGATCAGGGCAGATGGCGGTGTAGCACCCGCAGCAGCAGCAACAGAAACAGCTGCTGCTGCAGCAGTAGCAGTTAGCGGCATCGCTGCAGCAGCAGCCAATGGCACAGCAGCTGCAGCTGCTGATGAAGACGCAGCAGCATCTGAGCAGCAGGCTCAGGAGGCTCAGCAGCAGCAACAGCCTGCAAAGAAGGGCAGCAACTTCATCAACCGTGTCATCTTTGGCATCATCTTGGGCTTAGGAGGCGCTGCAGTAGTCTTTGCAGGACAGATCCCGTACTTATGTGCCGCTCTGTTTGTGGTGTACCAAGCCACACAGGAATTCTACGGCATGCTGACCAGCAAAGGCATATCAAAGGGCACGCCACCGCCAACTCCCTTTGTCAGCGCAGCAACCACTGCGCTGTGCCTCAGCATAACAGCATTCACGTTTGTCTCGCAAGGGCGCAGCAGCGCTGCGATGTCTGTGGCAGCGTTCATTCTGCTCGCCATGAACATCCTGGTGAACCGCAAGCCCACCTTCGCGCAGCTAACTGCGTCAGTGTTTGGCCTGTTCTACTGCGGTGAGCAACAGCACCAACCAGGACTGCACAGCAGGACGGCAACTGTCAACGATTTCACTGTTTGGTTGTGTCGATGCTGTATCACAGTCAATCATCTTACGCATGACGATAAGGATGCGTTGTATTTGGTGCGTATTGAGTTAAGCACTGCGCAACTGCAGCCGCTCCATGCTTACATGTCGATCCTGCGAGCAAACTGCTGACGTGTTCAGGTGCTGCTGTGCTGTTGTCCTGCAGGCTACCTGCCCAGCTTCTGGATCAAGTTGAGAAACCTCAACATCGCAGGACCGCAGCTGCAGCTGCCGGGACTCAGCAGTGAGGTGTGCAGCGAGCTGTGGAATCAGCTTGGCACTCAGCTCCTGGCATTCATGGAATTGTTTGTGGCTTGGTCGGCGATACAAGACGCAGTAGCCTGCAGATAAGGCACGGGCTCAAGCACCTTGCAATGGACTGCAGCCATTGCAGTGCTCGCACGGTGTAGCTGAAAAGGTTTCATTGCAGCAGTATGCGCATCACGTTTGCAGGCATGCAAGTATAGGAGGCTGCCTGTAGGCAGGTGCAGACCCTCGCGCTGCACTGCTGGCTGCTCACATGCTTGCGCGGTGCTGTTGCTGTTGCAGACGCTGGCGACCATAACGGGCTACCTGCCCGCGCTGACAGTGGGCTTGGTGGCAACGCTGACATCAGTAGCATGCATCATAGCAGCAGACACAGGTGAGAAACAGTAATGACATCAGTAGCATGCATCATAGCAGCAGACACAGGTGCGGAACAGTGCGACGTTGACATCAGTAGCATGCATCATAGCAGCAGACACAGGTGAGGTTCACGTTCGTTAGGCTTCACCTCTACCGCTGCCTGGGTCGCTGGCAACCACTTGCTTGTATACAATTGGCATGCATTATAGCAGCAGACACAGGTGGGGAACAGTACGAGCTGCGCAAGGACACGTTTCGCAAGGGTGCAAAAGCAGCGGCAAGGATATGTGTCGCCAGGACGGTATCAGCAGCGGCACCTCCAACCCAGCAGGAAAACAAGCAAGTGGAGGCAACCTGACATCAGCAAGGATGTGTGTTTGGCAGAGCGTGTTGCTGTGTCGTCTCCTGCAGGCGCGTGTTTTGTGGGGAAAGACCATGTGTGAATCAACGCTTTGCCTGCTGGAGCATGCACGCCCAGCTCACAGTGACTGTACATGTCCCCGACTTTTTCCTGCAGGCGCGTACTTTGTGGGCAAGAAGTTGGGCAGGACCAAGCTGACTGAGATCGATCTGTGGGGCAACACCCTGTGCTGAACGCGCGGTTTGCCTGCTGCAGCATGCACACCCAGCTCACACTGACTGCACGCGTCTCCCGCTGCTTCCTGCAGGCGCGTACTTTGTGGGCAAGAACCTGGGCAGGACCAAGCTAACTGAGATCAGCCCCAAAAAGACGGTGGAGGGCGCCATTGGGGGCCTGGCCTCTTCAGTGCTGGTGGCAGCCATATTCTGGCAGGTCTTTGGCTGGCCAGGTAGCATGGCAGCAGCGGCAGGCTATGGGGTGAGTTGGTGTGAGAGTTGCAGCTGCAGCATTGGCATGAGCAGCTCTGCGGCTGTGCATGTATCCGCGTGAAGCTGCAGCAGCGCGTGAGTGAGGGATCGGGTGCCTGCAGCTGCAGTGCCAGTCGCCACAGCAGCTGCTGCTGTGCAATCTGGCTTGCTAGGCAGCTTGGATACCTGAGGCTGAAGCAGCAGTGCTGCAGCAGTTGACAAAGTTGAATTGAGCACCACCACATGTTGCAACAATGGTGCGCAGAATACCTGCTGTGACCTGTGTTGCTTCTTGCTGCTGGCTAACCCCCGCTGCTGCTGCTGCTGCTGCAGGTGTTGACTTTTGTGAGCAGCTTGTTTGGTGACCTGATAGAGTCCATTATGAAGCGTGACGCAGGCATCAAGGTGCGCCCGGCTAGTATAAAGGATTGCAGGACACCAAATTGCAGATATCATGCAGCAAAGTGGAGTTTCACATGTCTAGATGGGGCACCCGCCACCATGGCTGCTGATGCTGCCAGCCGACCTGCTCGCACGTTCGCCTGTGCTGCATGTGTGCTTGTCTGCGGTCTTCAGTTTGTAGTCAGTGGCAGCTGCATCCTTGCTGTCACGTACAGCTGCTTTGGATGCGTCCTTGCATCATCGTTGGGCGTTTGCTACATGAATGCCATGCTAGTCCTGCAAAAACTCCTGTGGCTGCATGCTGACAGTTTTGTGTGTGTGTGGTGCTGCTGGTGGTGCTTGCAGGATTCTGGCAACCTCATACCTGGGCACGGTGGGCTGCTGGATCGGATGGACAGTTACATGTTCAGCGGCGCAGTCGCATACTTCTACATTACGCTAGTGCTGCCTAGGTTTGGCCTGCTGTGAGCACCTGCAGCTGCTGCCCCTGTGACTGGCAGGTGGCTTGTGCCGGGCTGGGCACAGCTGTCGTGGCACCAAGTGGTGTCTGCAGCTGCAGCTTGCTGCTGACTCTGTGCAGCACTGATTGCAAGTTCGCGCTATCTCAGGCCGCTCGGGCGCTAGGGCTGGGGGACAGGGTGGGTAGCAGCTGCCTGTTACTGGCATGGTCAGGTGCTGCTGCATAGCAGTGGTGGCTTTGTGGCTCTTTGGCAGTCATTCTTTTACGGGTCATGTTCAAATGTGGACACACACTGCGGTTGTTGTGCTGTCCTGTGTGGAACACTTGTGTGATGGAATGACAAGCTGTGGCTTGTTATGCTAAATTCTTGTGCCGTGTCTGATGGATGCGGGGAAGTGGCCTATCCACCAGCAGTCGTCAGGACACATGTCCCGGACTGCTGGCATAGCATGCCACAATCTGAGCTCTGTCTTATAGCGTGTAAAGTACGGTCTTGATCGTGTCTTCATGAGTACCACGTTGTTTCAGGAGTGGTAATGCTGTCAGCAGCAGGCAGTGCAATTGTCACTTGCTCTACGTGTGCAACCTTGCAACCAGAGGCAAAGTACAACCGGCCACGACAGCGGTGCATGCGTGCGCAGCTTGTATGGAAGGATCAGGTGTACTTGCTTGCTTGCTTGCCTGCTAGGTTAGAGTTGTGCTGCTTTTTCTTGCTGTGTCAAGTTGCCAGGTCATCTAGCAGCTGCAGCCTGCAGCAATGAATGCTGTACCGACCTAGACGACGAAGCAGGTGCTGAACCGATCACCAAATCTACATCATGTTTACTGCGTCCTGCAGGACATGCAGTAATGGAGAATTCGGCTCACACTAGACTCAGTCACCCGGGTCTGGGGTCCCCAGTCAAGCACTCAGAAAATAACCGTACCAGCGTTTACAGTCATTCCAAGCGCCGAGCGTGACAACTACAACCATGAAGAACTATATCGTAGGTGATTGAGTGCAGGATCCGCCGATTTGCCAACAAGGCTGTGCCTGGACATATGCCCTGCGGCTTGCCTTCTATTTTCGCTGCTGCTGTGGAACAGGCAATACTCTATACTGTGTGATTATCTTGATATTGTGTATTCTTAGCCTCGAACTGCTGGACGCTGTTGATACCATTCAACACCATCAACAACCAACCGAGAGAGGAGCAGCTCTTGCTGCACGGGCTGCGCAGGCTTGAGCCTGCCTAGGAGGCGCGTTGAAGGAGTGCTAACAGCAGGTGACTTGATGTAGGCAGCAGTGTTTTTCCTGGGAAGCAGTCAGGACAAGTTCAGGATGTTGCTGCTGATGGTGCCTGCCTGCGTTCAAGTGTGCATCAGGATTAGATTAGTATCTGCAGCCGTGTTGCTGGGTTTTTAAGCGTTGATTGCTATGTGTTAAGCTTGCAGGCGAGAGTGGTACTGATTTGCTTGTGATGCCGCTGTTGCTCTGTGTGCTTACTTCACCCTGCCTCTACTCAGCCACAGTGGCGCCTGGCACGCGCAACGGCAGCGCAATGAAGGTGTCAGATGTCGGGCAACCGGATGAGGAGCAAGGCCTGCTGCACAAAGACATCCACAGCCCCAACCATAGCAAACCAGCTGCCAGGGGACCAACCATAATGGGCATCCCCACAGTGCTGTTTGCAGGACTGTGCTACTGCTGTGCTTCGGGCAGCATGGTCATCCTCAACAAGCATGCGCTGAACCCCAAATCGTTTGGGTTCACAGCGCCAAACGCGCTGCTGTGCTTCCAGTGTGCGCTAGCTGCGCTGCTGGTCAAACTCTGCGAGCTTGCAGGACTGGTCAAACTGCAGCCGCTGAAGCGGGACTTGGTCAGCATTTGGTTCCCAGTCAACCTCATCTTTGTGGGCATGATTGGGTCCAGCTTCTATGCGCTGCAGCACGTAGGCGTCGCGATGGTGACAGTCTGGAAGAACGTCAGCAACTTTGTAACAGCGGT
>CADDIJ020002676.1:75000-146703 GCA_902809745.2 Tetradesmus lagerheimii | reverse complement strand
TGTTTATCAGCGGCACCCATGCCAACATTCATACATGGTACCATTCACCATCCTCCATGCACCCTGATGATATCCATGCTTCGGGCTGTGAAACGCAGTCGCTGTTGCGTGTTCTAGCAGTAGACAGCTGGTGCAATGTTCTTGATCCTTTTGGCAGCCCTTATGGTGGCGTGTCAGCCCAGCTTGCTTCTCGCTGCGCAGCCACAGTTACAGTGAACAGCAGCAGCCCTGCAGCGCTTGCCCATTTACACCGTGATGCCCTTCAGCCTGAGTTCTGGACAGACTACCTGTCACAGCGCATCCGCCCTGATGCTGTGGTCACTTGTGCACCGCCCTGCCTCCTGGAGCTTGCTTTGCCTCTCATCATCCGCCATGTGCCTTGTGTGTGTGTCTTAGTACCTCATGCCTACACCACAGATGCTCCCAAGCCTCGTGTAGCTTGGCTTCGCGATCTGCAAGCAACAGGAAGGTTGCAGGTCATTGTTAGCAGTTTGCCGCATCCCCGTGATGCAACACACCATTGTTTAACATGGTTGTGTGTGTTTGCCTCTGCAGCCTGGCGCTTACGTTGTTTGTCTGCGCCATACCGCACTTCCCAGTCATTTGCCTTCTTGGTGGACTGACTGCTGGCGCCGACGCATTAGCGCTTGTGTGTGTTCATTGCATGTGCGTGTGTGTGTGATTGTTACTAAGCGGCAGCCCCAGCTGTAGAATTGCTTGACTAGGAGTGCCCGCCCAGTAGCATTGAGTGCAAGTGCATTGTTTGCGAGCAGTGTTTTTTTTGCTTGGTGATGCTTGGGGGGTGTTCATATCAGTATTGTTTGACATCAGCAGTTGCTGCACCTTTTGTCAACCTTGCAGCTACGCTGCAAAGTTGTGGGGGGTAGTCCGGTGCATCACCTGCTGTGTCCCTTTCTCGGCAGTGTACCCTATTTCCGCATGACAGCTGTCATGCCGAACATGAGTGCTTTGCCGAACATGCATCCCGTTTAGATTCAGCTATGTGCAGTGCAGTAGTGTGCACAACAGCAGCCAGCAAGCATGTGAAGTGCACAGTGAACTATGCACCTGCAGTGGTTTGCTGTGTTGGCAGCTGCATCCAGCCGTATGCCTGCACGAGAACGTTGTTTGTATTAAATAAATGCACGAGGGATTTTTATCACCTCGCTGCTTGTCGGTAATCGCCTGCTCCTGCTTTACACTTGCGTGTTGCAGCACCGTGCACAGCCAAGCAGCTGTCTCAAGTGCTGAGCAAGTGTTTAAATGCTACGTGCTATCTTCTCGTGCACTTTTGCTCTTGATATGGCATGTATCATCCTGCTTGTTGGTCAGGTCGCCATTTGCCGCCTTGCGATGCAAGGCGGGTTGCACGGTTGACACCATCACGCAGGCGAGAATTGGTCTCTTGCTTTGTCCAGGCAGAATTATTAGTTGGTTGTTAGTCGATTGAGCCTGGTTTTCTGCCGTTGTGCCTTGTTTTCAAGGAGCAGTCCCATTTTCTGACGGACCTGTTGGTCCTGTTGGTGGTTTGTCGACTGCTCAAATGGCGTGCGAGCCCCGTTTGTCGCTGGCTCGCGTTGATGCTCGTGTGCTTTAGTATTGTTGCGACACATTGCCAACGTCTTCAGCAGTGTAACGTCCTACAAACAAGGCCCGGCCCGCGACTTCAGCCCCACTGGCCCATTCCGGTCAGTGCCAGCAGTTTGACAGCCCTTGCTGTGCAGAATTGATCGTCTATATCTTTCTGTATCGACAGTCAGCAGGTTACACGTAATACCTCCCTGCGAAACGGCCTACACTGAGCCAGACTGTCAGCCAGCAGACGCTGCTATCCGATCTGCTGGTCAGCAAGTGCACAACTGTTGTTTACAGCTTGTACTCACAATCTGGGCTGAAACCAGACCCAGCACTGTCAGATCTTCACACCATCTTACTGCCACACAGGGTGCCGTACCTGTGTGGATCAGCTAGCAGGGATAGTGCCGTCTAACCTGCTCAGCTTGGATTGAATACAGCAGGGATAGTGCCGTCTAACCTGCTCAGCTTGGATTGAATACAGCAGGGATAGTGCCGTCTAACCTGCTCAGCTTGGATTGAATACAGCAGGGATAGTGCCGTCTAACCTGCTCAGCTTGGATTGAATACAGCAGGCAGTGCCGTCTGTACCTGCTCGAATACATTGCATTGCTTGGATCACAGCAGATCACACTTCTGCTGTGCAGCTGGCAGCCTACCTTGTGCTGTGTTAGTTGATCTCCCCTCTTTGTGCATTACTGACATCACTGCTGTCTGCTGCACGCAGTGCTCAGTGGTGTCAGGCTTGTCTGGTCTCCTGGTCCCCCTCGTCTACTGTTCTTCTCGTCTGGTTACTCTTCACGGTTGGTGTGACAGTGCTGCGTCAGTCTTGTTTGTACTACAGTGTCAGCGTGCTTTTGGCACTGTGGCAGATCCTTACCGTTGATCTGCTGCAGTGTGTCACCTTGCTAGAGTGGTAACGTGCAGTCAGAGCCCCTGCATTTTACTGCTTTGCCTATAATCCTGCCCCAGTGCGCAGTGCAGCTCCACTTGATCTGCGCTGGTTGCTGGTAGAGTACAGCTGCTGTGTCTGCTGCTGTGCTGCTGGCGTGTCGTTTGAATCTGGCAGTCCTTGTCGCCTGTTATTGTCTACAGTACAGTTCTTGTCTTGTCTTCTTGTTACATCGTTGTTTTACTAAACATTCAGTGCTATCGCGCATCCCTGCATCTGCCGCGCATCCCTCACTGCTGCTAGGAAGTGTTGAACCCTGAAGGAGGCCACTGCGTCCAATCCAGTGCGCCTGTTCCTATCCCTATCCTGTCCATCAACGCGAGCCCCCTGTGCACTACACCCACTGTGTGGTTTCCCTCTCCACAGTGAGTGCGCTGTATCAGTGGCACAGGCATTCAACACTTCCAGCACAGTAGGGTGTGGCTTTGCATACCTTGTTGTGATTGGTATTGTGTGTGTGAGTGTGTGTTTCAATTGTGTTTGCTCTTGTGGCATAATATGTAGCTGCTTAGCAGCTTGTATGGTGTCATGGCGTGAATTTTTGAATGCATACTGCATTAATGCATGACAGGGCCAGGCTCGCCTCCTGGCGCGCCTAGCCTTGGATTGTCACTTAGTGCTGTTGGTTCATTTCAGCGCTACGCGGAGTCTGCTGGCAGTAACAGCGGCTCACCTGTGTCTAGGTTTGACCCATTTGCGCCTGCTGCACCACTGTTGCAGCATGCACGTTTTACTAGTAATCCTGTCTGGTCTGAGCGCGGCGTAGTGGGCAGGCCCAGTGCTGCTTGTCGATTATCATTTAGTAGTGTGTACGGCAGTCCCACAGCCAGTGATCTTTCACTTGATTCACCTGTCAGGGGTCCCGCTGCTGTTGTCAGTGAGGGCTCTGATACTGGTTCCGAGTCGCCTGTGAGCAGCAGCAATCCTTTTGCTGCTGTTATAGGTCCGCTTGGTTTCAATCCATTTGCTGTGCCGCAGCCTGTTGCAGCACCTGCTGACGTTGATCCTTCATCCACTGTAGTGTGTTTCGCCGCAAGCATGTATCGTTTTGAGTCCAAGTTTGATGGTTATGCAACTGGTTTGGCAGCTGAAGAGCATCTGGAGCAGTTCTTCAAGTTCCAACGCTCCATGCTGCCTGGCTCCACCGACCAGCTGTCCCGTCTACAAAGTCAGCTCCAAGCGTTTGCCGACTCCTACGCCACCACTGGCTCCCGCTTCCACAACTGGGCTCTGGACAAGGTGAAGCCCATCCTCAACCAAATTGACAACTCGGGTCCTCTCAACACTACGGCTGCCAGGAACCACGCTCACCAGGCTGCTGATCAGCTGTGGCAAGCTGCCATCAATGACTACCGCGCCACCTTCTGCAAGGCCACCCAGGCTGAGCTCTACACCCTCCTGCAGACACCCTGCCCTGACATCAACGCCGTGCGCAGCCTTGTCATCAAGCTCCGCGCACTCTACAGCCTAACCAATCGTCAAGCCATTCCCCCAGAAGACGCCGCAGTCCGCCGCTTGCTGTACAAGCTCCAATGCTCCTCCCTTGCCAACGTCGCCAATGGCCTTCACGCTGCTCTTCAAGCCGTGCCAGCGCTTCCCAATGGTGTTGCTGTCAATGGTGGCAACTACAGCTTCGTCAACTTAAACAACGAGCTTGAGAGAATGGCTATGGAGCACGACACTGATGCTGCTGCATTCATGCATGCTGATGGCTCTGTGTTTGGCCTGCCTGCTCAACAGCAGTTCCTCCTACCTGCTCCAGCTGCCCATGGTGCATTGCTTGCTCCGCAACCTGCTTCCAATACCATCCTGTCTAACACCTCCGCCCCTGGTATCAACCTGGAACAACTGGATGAACATCAGCAAGCACAAGTCATGGCTATCTGTGTCCCAGACAAGATGTGCACCATTCACCAAATGCTGCACACCTGGTCCCAGTGCCCCTTGCGCCATCCCCAGCAGTCCAAGCCTCGCCCAGTCCAGCAACACCAACATCGCGCCAACGTCAACGCCACCATCACCAACGACAACTGCCTCGACCAGGCAGCTGGCCCTTCATCAACTACACTCGACCTGCAACTCCAATTGGACCGTCTATGTGCCATGCAGCAGTCAGCCATCAGCTCCCTATCGTCAAAATTGGATTCCCTCATCCTCCCTCAATACCAGGCTGCCGAATTGGGTACTACTGCTCTTGCCACGCAGAGCAGGTACGACAATCGTTCTTCTGGGTTGCAGCGTCCCCACAATGGCTTCACGCGTGACCACCCTTCAGATCGCCGCCACCAAAGCCCTTACCGTGAGCGCCAGCCATGTGGTTGCTGCAAGTCACTTAGTCATCATGTCACTGAGTGTTGGGTGCTGTATCCTGAGATGTGCCGCAGCCCTCAACAGTTGGCATCCATTGCTGACAGCTTGCCGCCGCATCTCCGTGCTCTGCTGGAAGCCAATTGTCAAGCAAGAAACCTCAACATACCTGTGCTTCCAAAGCCCACTGGTGCTGATGCCCTGCTTCCTCGCCACGACCAAGGTCCCAGCAACTACTGTGTCATGGTTGGTGACTACACTCCCTATGTCGCAATCCTGGACGACAACTCCTCCATTGGCAATGCACCTGGGGCTGACGTGTTCAGCATGGCTACCACCACCACCTCTACAACCTCAACACCATCGCCATCTTCTCAGCCCCACGCCCTGCTATGCGAGTGTGGCCAGCCTTGCGACCTGGTTATCAACTCATCACATGAACAGTACGGTGAGCCTGTATGGCGCTGCCCTAGCCAAGGCCCTAATTGTGTCAATGATGCAGCTGCTGGTGATGCTGCAGTCCTGCAAACGTTTGCAGCCAAGTACTCTGGTCAAATGCCTGTTGGTTTCCGCAAGGCTATCGAGCCAGCAGATACTACCTGCAATGGCGTCACCACCCGCAAGCAAGCTGCCCAGCAGAGCCCAGCTGCCGCTGTCACGTCTGTCCTGCCTTCGGCCCTCAAGCAGCCCGGCACCTCCTCCAACCCTGGCCCCTCTACATCCAAAGGCCCTGTCACCTTCGCACCTGGCCCTCCTGCTGTCCAGCCGGCCGTACCCTCATCATCTTCATCAGCATCATCCCCCACCGACGTTGCTAGTGGGTGGTTTATCGTTCCCGTGCGTAATGCTGGCGCAATGTTTGATGCAACTGTTCGTGAGAAGCTTGGCATCGGTTTACCTTGCCCAAGTGTTGACCTGCCGCTGCAAATAGCTGCTGCTGTTACCAAAGCAGTCAGCAGTGCACCTAGTGCAGCAGTGTCCCCAGTGGTTGCGTCCTCCACTGGCTCCAGTGTGTGTTATTCTGTTGCGTCCACGTCTGTCACTGTTCCCGCCCGTGGCAAGTCGAGTGTGACCCGGCTGCTGCAGCCAGTCGCCCAGCCCGGGATGTGCATGTGGTGGAAAGCGCAGCGCGCTTCAGATGATTCCTACAAGGTGTTGCGTGTAGTGTTCCTTGATACATGCAGTGATGGCTGCTTTGTAAGGCGCTCTGCAGCTAAGTCGTGTGGTGTGCGCACGCAGCAAGTTGGTGACAGCACCATGCGCATGAGCACTGTGTGTGGCATCCGCTCACAGCCGCTTGTAGTGACTGAGCATACGCACCTCACCTTTGGCAAGGGTGCATCATACCAGCATACAGTTGTGGCCACTTTTGCTGTGCTTGATGACGATTCACTGCCCTATGATATGATCATTGGCACACCCATCTTGCGCGTCCTTGGTGCGCGCATCTGCTTCATTGAAAATGTGCTTACCATCAGGCCTCATTGGTGGATGCACAATGACAGCAGCAGCTCGTTTGATGTGCCTGTCATTTCCAGTGAGCCTTCAACTGCGCAACCCATGCCCTCCACCACGCCTACCGTTGCCGCTACTTACCTCAGTTCCACTGGTTCCACCTGTCAGGCCCCCGTAGCTACCAACCTCGCCTTCTGGGAGTCAGCCGAACCCACCTTCGTCTGCAACGCCACCATGACCACCACGTCTTACAGCGCCGCTGTCGCTGGGCCTATCCAGTTCACTGGACGTCCAGGGCAGGCCGGCCTGCCGGGCTATGATGGGCCCAATGGCGCGCCATCCTTCACCACCGTCTCTGAGGCCGCCGCCGATCTCCGTGCTGTTCTTGGGGACAGCTCAACCTCCTCCATCTGTCACTTCTTCTTTGGCCTGCTGTGCACAATGGTGCACGCTCTGCTGAGCATTGCAGTCATCTGCCTGGGTGTCATGGTGCCCTTTACTGCTGACACAACCCTCAGCCGCAGCATGGCCAACACCCTTGCTGGCATCTTCCTACTGTGCGTCAGCACTGTGTTCAGCGTGACTGGTGCGCTGCACCAGCAGTTTGGTGGCGAAGCCATTCACATGTGGTACAAAAGGCTCATCGCGTCAAGTGTGGACGGCTTACTCTCCGCTCCAGCCTGGGTCTACACTGCTGCCAGTACGTGGCTGAACCCTAAATTGGACGGTACGTTCTACCAGTGCCTGCCCAACATCACTGGATGCAAAACATGTGGGTTGGTTGTGCAGTCCCACCTGTGCCACCAAGAAAATGGCACCCTTATGGATGCTGTCACCTGCGCCAGCCACCTGCGTGGCAACCCTGCAACCACCACCGACTGCCTGCATCCTCTGCACCCAACGGTTGTGGCAGCATGCGCCGACCGTGTGGCCAATCGCACCGCATGCAAGTCACATGTCATGTCCAAATCCTCCACCGAAGACAATGCGCCCGCCTACTCTGACACTGGCATCGGGTGCTACGCTGCTCTCAAGGCACGCGGCCCCAGTACAAGCAACGGCCTCAGCATCGTCACCAACACCACCAACAAGCCTATTGGCTTCACCTCCAGCCCTGGTACCAAGTCTGTGGCGTCACCAACCTCTCCCAAGCCAACCATCATCCACCGTCACACCAGCTGCAGCCGCAGCTCAAGTGAGTGCAGCAGCCCTGATGCTGCTGCAGCAGTTCTCAAGGCTTTACTAGCCAGCTGCTGCGGCTGCGGCCTTCGCCTGTGCAGCCCGTGCCTTCGCTTGTGCAGCCGCCTGTGCAGCCGCCTGTGCAGCCCATTCAGCAGCCTGTGCAGCAGCCTGTGCCCTCGCCTGCGCTGCACCCCATGCAGTACATGTTTGAGATGCAGCAGCGCCAGCAGCAGCAGCTGCAGCAGCTCTTCACCATGATGGCCAGCATCAAGGCCAGCATGCCCGGCCCGCAGCCCTACCAGTCCGACAACGTGCCAACCGCGCCCTGGGGGGTGCCTCCTGTGCCGCCACCTGGCTCCTTTCCACGCCCGCCATTTCCCGCCAACTGGTAATCACCCACACTGGCCTTCAAACATCACACCTTTGGCTCCACTGTTTTCGCTTCCACCTTCTGGCTTCCCAGTCTCATCACCTACCTGTACACCTACCGACAACTACCCTGCACTGTTGTCTCTGGGAGCCTCCTTCACAGCTACCTGTGCAAGTAAGGCCAAGGTTTTGTTTGTTGACGGCCGTGTGTGTGCGCATGGTCATGGCGAGTGCTTCACAGTTTCAGGCCAGCTTCCCATTTGTTTCAGTCCTGTTTACCGCTTCGACATGCTGTCCCATCCATCTGAGCCTGTTACTTTCGCGGAGTGTGATGCCATCGCTGCTGCTCCTACAACCCCTGAGCTGGGGGGTGGCGATTGCAGCAGCCAGCCCAGCTGTGTGAAACTTTACGACGATGATTTTTGGATGGAACATTTTGCTGCGCTTCCTGCGCCTGTGTATGCTGCGAGACGTGCCCCGGCTACCTCACGCAAGCGCGCAGCAGTGCCGCTGCATCGTCTGCTGAGTGTTCTGGATGTTGTGCTTGTGATGTTGGTGCAGCATTGTGTGGTTAGTACCAGCCCTGCATTGGCGTTTGTGTCGCAGCAAGCGCAGGCGATGCAGGCTGAGCTTCTAGCTGAACAACAGTCCTGCTGCAGCGATGAAGAGCCGGAGTGTTGCAAAGGCAGGTTGCATTGTTGCCTGGAAGGTTTCTTGGCTGGTGTGGAGGCGTGTCCTGCTTGTGGCCCTTCCACGTTTGGGGGGGTCCACCGAGCGGTGTGTGTGTGGGATTTGCATAAGCCTGTCCCGTGTGGTTTGATCGAAATGCCGGTTACTTTGCCTGTGTTTGACCAGTGGATTCTGCCCAGCCTCAACGAGAGCAACTCAGGTATGACAGGTGATTACGCGCTTTGGTGTGCACACGCCTGCAAACCAATGTCACCTGCTGAGTGTTCACAGTTGCTGCGTTGTTGTGGTCCTGCTTGCGAAAACGTCGACTATGGTAGTGTGACGTGTTGCACATCTGCTATCGACAGCATGCTGCCTCATGGGGAGCAATCTCCAGTTCCTGAAGCCAAATATGAGAAGACCGAGCATGGTTGGATCATTGGCCATCATCCTCTGTACACGCCCGCAGACATCACACAACTGCAGGAGCTGTTGGTTGGTTTGAAACACTGTTTTGCCTATAGCATGTCTGAATTGACTGGATACACTGGCACGTTAGGTTACTTTCGGATTCCGTTTCGCCCTGAGTGTGAAGATAAGAGTGTGTGGGTGAAGGCCAGGCCTCACTCAATTATAGAGCGTGAAGTACAGGATGAAAAATGCCTGGAAATGCTCAATGCTGGTATCATACAACCTAGCAAGCAAACCCGTTTTGCAAGTGAAGTTGTGATAGCCGCCAAAAAGGACGCAGAGACAGGTCTGTGGACTGATAAGCGGTTTTGTGTGAACCTTGTGCCAATCAATAAATGTATGGAGATTGATCGTTACAGGTTGCCACTCGCCGATGAGATTTTTGAAGCGATTGGTGACTGTTGCATTTTCAGCAAGATGGATGCCCGCTCTGGTTTTTTCCAGTGGCCCATCCTGCCTGCTCATCGTGAACGCACTGCTTTCTGGTGGCGTCAGAAAACTGGCGAGCTGCAGCTGTATGAATTCACACGCATGCCGTTTGGTCTGCACAATGCACCCCAGCAATGGCAGCACTTGATGGATCAAGAGCTTGCTAACGCTGGCTGCTCTGGTTTTGCAAAAGCATTCATTGACGACATCCTCATTTTCAGCAAAACCGCACAAGAGCACAACGAGCATGTGCGTCGTGTGTTAACAGCCTTGCAGGCCGTTGGTTTGAAGATGCACCCTGACAAAAGCCTGTTTGCGTGCGATGTTGTAGAGTATTTAGGGTTTAATGTGTCAAAATACGGGCTAACACCTCACCAGGCAAAAGTTGCTGCGATCGATGCGCTGCAGCCACCCACCTGTGTTGAAGATGTCCGGTCTGTTTTAGGTTTAATGTCATACTATCGTAGGTTTGTTCCAAACTTCAGTGCCACTGCTGCGCCGTTAAACTTGCTGCTTGGCAAGGATACACCGTGGCAGTGGGGTGAGGCGCAGCAGGCATCTTTTGATGAGTTGAAGCGCATCTTGACTACTGAAGGCTTGGCGTTGAAGCGTGTTCATCCCGACCTGCCCCTCATCCTTTACTGCGACTGGTCAGTGAAAGGCATTGGTTGCTGCCTTGCTCAGCTCGACAGTGATGGGACAGAGCATTTGTGTGCGTGCATCAGCAGATCTCTTAATGTGCACGAGAAGAACTATTGTTCTTACAAGGGTGAGCTGTTGGCTGTTGTGTGGAGTTGCATGACTTTGCGCCAACTCATCCACGGGCGCAAGGTTACTGTTGTCACCGACCATGCTCCCCTCACTTGGCTCATCAACAGCAAGGACCTGCACGGGCAGTATGGTCGCTGGCGTGCCATCTTGTCAGAGTATGATATGGACATTGTGCATAGGCCTGGTAAAAGCCACGCTAACGCAGATGCGCTGTCACGTCTGCCGATGGCTAGCACACAGGATGTTAGTGGTGCCCGCCTGGATGTTGAAGCATGTGCATGTGTAGTGTGTTCTGGTCAATGTGACGTTAGCCCTGTCATGCCTGTTGCGAGCAGCAGCCTTGTGCCGCAGCCCACCTTCATTGCTCTGAGCAGCATGATGTCGTGTAGTCCGCTCCACGCGTTCTGCGGCCCTGTCATGCACCACGTATCATCCACATGTGACAGCGCTGCATGCACTCCACCCTACCTTGTTGACGCTTCTCTTCACTCGTTTGCCCTTTTGCAGCATGCCCTGTCGCAGCCAACCATCTCCACTGCATTTTCATTGTGTGAACAGTATGAAGTAGATTGTGATCGTGTCAGCTCCTGTCAGCCAATGCCAGCTGTCAGCTCAGCAGTTGCTGAGCAGCGCATCAGTTCGCTGCGCGCACGTGCATCTCAGTGGTGTGCTGCTGCATATGCTGACCTGCAAAGCTGTCAGATTGACCAGCCCCATTACCATGACTGGCGCCCTGCATGTGTCATGCGCAAGGGCAAGGAATGTCGGCCTGTGCAAGATCGCCAAGGTGTGCGTCCTACAGGCAGCATCTGCACCCAGGTGATTGGTGAGCAGTTTTTCGGCAATGCATTAGCTGATGGCGTGTGTGTGCTTGAGTTGTTCGGTGGCATGTGCGCTGGCTTGGAGATGTTGTTGCGCAATGGCATACGTGTGCAGTGTTACGTTTATTGTGATTTGTGCCCAACTGTGCAACGTGTAGCTGCTCATCGGTTGTACAGGCTTGCAGAGCAGTACCCTGCCCTGCTGAGCCCTGCTGCATGCCGCAATGCTTTCACATCGTTGCCACAAAATGTGTGGAAGGTTGACTCTGCCGCCTTGGTGCGCGCTGGTCTGTGTGACGGTAGCCAGTGGCTTGTTGTAGCTGGGTTTGAATGTCAGGATCTTAGCCCTGCTGGCAGTGGCAAGGGTGTTAAGGGTCAGCACTCCAGCACCTTCTTTGCATTACGCACCATCCTGGGGGCACTTCAGCAGCTGCAGCAGCAGAAGCCCCCGGGTTACTTCATTGAAAATACGTACTTAGGGTTTGACTTTGGAAAGATTCGTCACACGCTGTCAGAAAATGTGCAGCTGATCTGCAGTAGCATTGGTCAACCAGTCTCGTGTGATGCTGTTCAGTTTGATAGCTACGCACATCGCATGCGCCACTACTGGACTAACCTTGCTCCTGCAGAGCACTTGCAAGCAGTGCTGAAGCATGTGCACAGATCCCCTGGTTTGCACGTGTCATCTATCATGTTCCCCCATCGGTTGGTTTTTCCTGTTGAAAAGAGTGATCGCGCGCCATTTTATGTCTGCAACCAGCAAGGTCAACCCAGGTCTGCGTTTCCTACCTTTGTGGCATTTCACCGTTCCCGGGCGTTTACGTTTGGTGCGCCTGGCGCTGTATGGGACAGCGCTCGCCAAGAGTGGACTGAACCGTGTCCTGATGAGCGTGAAGCAGCAATGGGTTACGATGTTGGCACAACGCTGGTCGCTGATGCTCCCGGCCAGGCCCGCGTCACTGAAGCTCACCGCCACGCCATCACTGGTAAGGCGATGGACCAGAATGCTGTGTCTAGCCTGCTGGCCATTTGCCTTGCCTTGTCCACTGCATGTTGTACTACTGTGTGCGCCTCCGCAGTTGTGTGTCACCCCACTTGCAGTACTACATCTCCTACTGCATGTCAGACTTTTACAGCAGCATCAGCAGAGAGCAGTGCTTTCTACGACTGGAGCATTGCTGTGCCTGTGTATGAAGGCAATCCTCACTTTGCAAACACTCTGCATTGCATGGCTGCCATGGATGAAGAAGTGTTATGCTCAGCTCCCCAACGCCGCGACATTTGGAAAGATCCTGTGTTGTTGCTGTATGTACGAGAAGGTTTGACAGGAGCTGCAACGTCGCCCACAGAGTTGCGCCGGTTGAAACAGCGTGCCCAGCATTACTCATACACTGTTGTAAATGGTACTGGTGTGCTGCATCGCCGCATGTCTGATGGCTCTGTGCGTGTTGTGCCTCCCCCAGCAGAAAGGACCGCCATCCTCACAGGCATGCATGAACGTACTGGTCACTGGGGTGAGAAACGACTCATACACATGGCCTTGTCCTCTGTATGGTGGTACTCGTTGTACAAGGATGCTTATGCTGTAGTCAAAGGTTGTGAACTGTGTCGCCAGGTCAACTCCAGCTTTCATGCCAAGCCACCTGAGTTGTGTCCGCTGCCCATCATGTCCCTCATGTACCGTTGGAGTGCTGACTTGTGTGGTGAGTTCTTGCCTACAGCTAGGAGTCATCGCTACATTGCGGTGTTTGTTGAGCACTACAGCAAAACCCTGCGTCTTGTGCCCCTGACTGACAAGCAGCCCGAGACTGTTGCTCAAGCATTTCTGAGTACTGTGCTCAGTGCTTTTGGTGCATGCGCAGAGTGCGTTACAGATGGGGGGTCGGAGTTTCGTGGTGCTTTCGAGGCGTTGCTGGAGTCATGCTATATCACTCATCGTGTGACTGCTCCAAACAACCCCTCTGCTAACGGTCTGGCTGAGCGTTGTGTGCAAAGTGTCAAGCAGGCCTTGCGCAAGCATTGCGCACAGTCTTGCAATGTACGCAACTGGGATGTAGACTGTTACTGGATTCAGCTGGGATACAATGCATCCACGCAAGCATCCACTAAGCTGTCTCCATATGAGCTGCTGCATGCCAGACCCTGCACTGTGCCCCCAGCCATTGTTCAACGCATGTCTGAGCAGCACCTGTGCTTTGATGATCCTACAGCAGCAGCTGAATCCCTGTTGCAGCGCGCCGCGCTCGTTCAGCAGTTGTGTGTTGAGGCTGGCAGCAACTTGCAAGTAGCGCAGCACAGGGACACCTTAAGGTATGCCATGATACGCAGCGGTGAGTACAAACCCTCACTTGTGAAATTCTGGCCGGGTCAGTTTGTGTATGTGCGACGCAGCAATGTTGTAAACACCCTGCAGATCCCTGCGTACCCGCAGATTCTGCGCGTGGTTGAGTTGCGGCCAGGTGGTGTGGCAATCCTGCAAGGAAAATGTGGCAGTACAATTCACCAAAGCATCAAAAACCTGGCACCTTGTCATTTGCCTGGCATTGACCCTACTGTTGACCCCACCCTTGCACGTGTGTCTGCTGATCACCCGTGTGAAGTGTGCAGGTTCCCCGACAGAGAAGGGGAAATGTTGTTGTGTGACAACTGCAATACCGGCTGGCACTTGGACTGCCTGACGCCTAAGCTGACAACAGTGCCGCGTGGTCATTGGTTGTGCCCATACTGTGTTCTTGTTGGCGTCACGCTGGATCACGTGTGGACTAGGCAAGCTGTCAATGAGCTTGCTCAATCCACAGCAGTCAAGGACGTTGCGCCGCTATTTGCTAAACGGCGACAGAGACTGCTGTTGGAAGCCCAATCCTTGCATGGTCGCTATGTCATTTACCCTCTGCCTGGGCCTGGTAGGACAAAAGTGCCCACCTGGGGCTTGGTTCAGTTTTTGGGTGAAGATAGTTATCCTGCCTGCTTGCGTGTGTGTTACCCGACTGGCGCATGGTATGAACGCACTTTAAAAGGAGTGCGGCCGTATTTGCAAAGCATCCATGCTCAACCGCCCGCCAGCGTTACTATTACAACCCCAATCATCTCAGCTGCTACTGTCATCCAGCATGTGCCTGCTGCGTTGCCTGCGCGCTGGAACCTGTGTGTTCAATCAGAGTTGCTGGCCGCACATCAGCAGCTTATGCCTGGTGCGTGGTCTGAGTTGTTTATCAGCGGCACCCATGCCAACATTCATACATGGTACCATTCACCATCCTCCATGCACCCTGATGATATCCATGCTTCGGGCTGTGAAACGCAGTCGCTGTTGCGTGTTCTAGCAGTAGACAGCTGGTGCAATGTTCTTGATCCTTTTGGCAGCCCTTATGGTGGCGTGTCAGCCCAGCTTGCTTCTCGCTGCGCAGCCACAGTTACAGTGAACAGCAGCAGCCCTGCAGCGCTTGCCCATTTACACCGTGATGCCCTTCAGCCTGAGTTCTGGACAGACTACCTGTCACAGCGCATCCGCCCTGATGCTGTGGTCACTTGTGCACCGCCCTGCCTCCTGGAGCTTGCTTTGCCTCTCATCATCCGCCATGTGCCTTGTGTGTGTGTCTTAGTACCTCATGCCTACACCACAGATGCTCCCAAGCCTCGTGTAGCTTGGCTTCGCGATCTGCAAGCAACAGGAAGGTTGCAGGTCATTGTTAGCAGTTTGCCGCATCCCCGTGATGCAACACACCATTGTTTAACATGGTTGTGTGTGTTTGCCTCTGCAGCCTGGCGCTTACGTTGTTTGTCTGCGCCATACCGCACTTCCCAGTCATTTGCCTTCTTGGTGGACTGACTGCTGGCGCCGACGCATTAGCGCTTGTGTGTGTTCATTGCATGTGCGTGTGTGTGTGATTGTTACTAAGCGGCAGCCCCAGCTGTAGAATTGCTTGACTAGGAGTGCCCGCCCAGTAGCATTGAGTGCAAGTGCATTGTTTGCGAGCAGTGTTTTTTTTGCTTGGTGATGCTTGGGGGGTGTTCATATCAGTATTGTTTGACATCAGCAGTTGCTGCACCTTTTGTCAACCTTGCAGCTACGCTGCAAAGTTGTGGGGGGTAGTCCGGTGCATCACCTGCTGTGTCCCTTTCTCGGCAGTGTACCCTATTTCCGCATGACAGCTGTCATGCCGAACATGAGTGCTTTGCCGAACATGCATCCCGTTTAGATTCAGCTATGTGCAGTGCAGTAGTGTGCACAACAGCAGCCAGCAAGCATGTGAAGTGCACAGTGAACTATGCACCTGCAGTGGTTTGCTGTGTTGGCAGCTGCATCCAGCCGTATGCCTGCACGAGAACGTTGTTTGTATTAAATAAATGCACGAGGGATTTTTATCACCTCGCTGCTTGTCGGTAATCGCCTGCTCCTGCTTTACACTTGCGTGTTGCAGCACCGTGCACAGCCAAGCAGCTGTCTCAAGTGCTGAGCAAGTGTTTAAATGCTACGTGCTATCTTCTCGTGCACTTTTGCTCTTGATATGGCATGTATCATCCTGCTTGTTGGTCAGGTCGCCATTTGCCGCCTTGCGATGCAAGGCGGGTTGCACGGTTGACACCATCACGCAGGCGAGAATTGGTCTCTTGCTTTGTCCAGGCAGAATTATTAGTTGGTTGTTAGTCGATTGAGCCTGGTTTTCTGCCGTTGTGCCTTGTTTTCAAGGAGCAGTCCCATTTTCTGACGGACCTGTTGGTCCTGTTGGTGGTTTGTCGACTGCTCAAATGGCGTGCGAGCCCCGTTTGTCGCTGGCTCGCGTTGATGCTCGTGTGCTTTAGTATTGTTGTGACACATTGCCAACGTCTTCAGCAGTGTAACGTCCTACAAACAAGGCCCGGCCCGCGACTTCAGCCCCACTGGCCCATTCCGGTCAGTGCCAGCAGTTTGACAGCCCTTGCTGTGCAGAATTGATCGTCTATATCTTTCTGTATCGACAGTCAGCAGGTTACACGTAATACCTCCCTGCGAAACGGCCTACACTGAGCCAGACTGTCAGCCAGCAGACGCTGCTATCCGATCTGCTGGTCAGCAAGTGCACAACTGTTGTTTACAGCTTGTACTCACAATCTGGGCTGAAACAGACCCAGCACTGTCAGATCTTCACACCATCTTACTGCCACACAGGGTGCCGTACCTGTGTGGATCAGCTAGCAGGGATAGTGCCGTCTAACCTGCTCAGCTTGGATTGAATACAGCAGGGATAGTGCCGTCTAACCTGCTCAGCTTGGATTGAATACAGCAGGGATAGTGCCGTCTAACCTGCTCAGCTTGGATTGAATACAGCAGGGATAGTGCGTCTAACCTGCTCAGCTTGGATTGAATACAGCAGGGATAGTGCCGTCTAACCTGCTCAGCTTGGATTGAATACAGCAGGCAGTGCCGTCTGTACCTGCTCGAATACATTGCATTGCTTGGATCACAGCAGATCACACTTCTGCTGTGCAGCTGGCAGCCTACCTTGTGCTGTGTTAGTTGATCTCCCCTCTTTGTGCATTACTGACATCACTGCTGTCTGCTGCACGCAGTGCTCAGTGGTGTCAGGCTTGTCTGGTCTCCTGGTCCCTCTCGTCTACTGTTCTTCTCGTCTGGTTACTCTTCACGGTTGGTGTGACAGTGCTGCGTCAGTCTTGTTTGTACTACAGTGTCAGCGTGCTTTTGGCACTGTGGCAGATCCTTACCGTTGATCTGCTGCAGTGTGTCACCTTGCTAGAGTGGTAACGTGCAGTCAGAGCCCCTGCATTTTACTGCTTTGCCTATAATCCTGCCCCAGTGCGCAGTGCAGCTCCACTTGATCTGCGCTGGTTGCTGGTAGAGTACAGCTGCTGTGTCTGCTGCTGTGCTGCTGGCGTGTCGTTTGAATCTGGCAGTCCTTGTCGCCTGTTATTGTCTACAGTACAGTTCTTGTCTTGTCTTCTTGTTACATCGTTGTTTTACTAAACATTCAGTGCTATCGCGCATCCCTGCATCTGCCGCGCATCCCTCACTGCTGCTAGGAAGTGTTGAACCCTGAAGGAGGCCACTGCGTCCAATCCAGTGCGCCTGTTCCTATCCCTATCCTGTCCAGTCCGGTGCATCACCTGCTGTGTCCCTTTCTCGGCAGTGTACCCTATTTCCGCATGACAAGCCAACCTTTTGCATCTATTGTGTTGTTGCACCATGCTCATCATCATCATCATCATATCACCCATTCAAGCCATAGCATCAACGCCATCGCCCCCGTGCTCCTCTGGAGCGTGTGTTGTTGCACCATGCTGTACAAAACTGGTGCAGACAACCCTTTCCTATGCTGCATTTAGCGGCCATCCACAAACAAACAGCAAGCCAGCAAACCACTGCATTGTGAACAGGGATATATCAGTCATCAATCTCAACCACTTCAAGCTCCTCGAGC
Organism: Tetradesmus lagerheimii; assembly: GCA_902809745.2. Taxonomy (NCBI): domain Eukaryota; kingdom Viridiplantae; phylum Chlorophyta; class Chlorophyceae; order Sphaeropleales; family Scenedesmaceae; genus Tetradesmus; species Tetradesmus lagerheimii. The sequence continues at coordinate 129,286 of CADDIJ020002676.1, read as the reverse complement.
TTGCCGTATACATAATCATTGAAGCTGTTCCATGCCTTGATCACAGAGCCTGCCGCATCCTTGCTGCAATCAAAACGCTGGAATTTCTTGAACTCCTCGCTGCTCAGGATCTTGTCGCTGTGCAGCCACCGAGCCATCCGCCTGTATGCTGCTACAACAACCTTCACTGCGCCCTGGTTGAGATCCAGTGCAGGCAGACCCTTGACCATGCCAGCTGGCAGGCAAAGTGGGAGCTTTTCATATGTCTCCAGAAAGATGTCGCGCAGCGCATTCACCCTGTCATCTCTCTCGAGATCAATGCAGCAACCAGTCTTCTCTGCCTGTGTTTGGTGAGCAGCAACAGGCAAAAGTACCTAGTCAAGGCAGTCAAACTGCAGCCCAGCGTTTCATGTGGGCCTGATGCCAGCTGTGTGGCATACCCGACCTACAGAGGCAAGTGACCCCAGTGCAAACATGCCCTTCGCATACAAATGTAGGAAGGATTTTCAGTGCATGGGCCCCCCTGCCAGCTGCTAAGCCGCACCTCTTCATGACATGCCCTGACATAAGCAGCCGCCTCAAGCATCATGGGGATGAATGTGTGTACAGCCTGCAGCCAGGTGTCCAAGGCTTCCAGCTTCTCCAGCACGGGCTGACCCCTGCCGCCCAGCTTTGTGGCCTGCAGGCTCGCTTGCACCTCTGATAGGGCTGCGTGACTCGCTTGCAGTGCTTCGGTAAGCTGTTCATCTGACTGCATGGATGGCAGCTCAAAGCTTGGCATGCTGTCAGTGAGCCAGGGCGGCAGCAAGCTGCGCAAGCTGTTGCACAGCTCAATAGTGTTGGTCACAAAGCGCACGCTGTCCTCAAACATCTCAGGGTAGAGGTGAGCTTGCAGGTAATACTCCACCCAGCTTGCTGCTGCAGTGATGCGGGCATCAAGCTTGATGTCAAGTTTCGCCTGTTGCGGCAATACAGAGAGAGCAGAGCACCAAACTGTTGTAGACCTGACAAGGGCCATTGAGACCGGGTAGCTAGCTACAGCAGGGCCCAGCAATTTGTGGACAGCAGTCCACCTCATGCCCTTCTATGCCCTGTTTGTATACAGTGGTCCCCCAAGGTCCCATGACGACCTTGGTCCCACTGCCAGGTGGGTTGTGGTACACAACAACGTATTGATTACCACTTCCCTGGGCTATGGGGACACAGTCCCTCATTTAGCAAGCGGCTGCCACTGTATACGGCAGGGTGTAAAATACAGCAGGGCCCAGCAATTTGTGGACAACCCACCTCGTGCCCTTCTACGCCCTGCCGTATACAGTGGTCCCCGGAGACCCCAGGATGGCCTCGGTCCCACTGCCAGGTGGTTTGTTGTGCGAGTGGTGACATAGTTTTTATGCAACAGACTCCGGGCTATGGGGGCATAGCCCCTCATTTTACCAGCGGCTTCAGGCGCTGGGGTGGTTGCCCACCAACTTGATAGGGGACATTGTCTTGTCTTGGTGCTGGGTGTAATCAATCCTTTCAACCTCAGTGTACAGTTCTCAATTCCACAATATGTGCCGCTACAGCAGGGCCCAGCATTTTGTGGACAGTCCACCTCATGCCCTTCTACGCCCTGTTTGTATACAGTGGTCCCCCAAGGTCCCATGACGACCTTGGTCCCACTGCCAGGTGGTTTGTTGTGTTGGCATACGTTTTGAGCGTATTGATTTACCACTTCCCCGGGCTCTGTATGGGGGCGTAGCCCCTCGTTTTACCAGCGGCTTCGGGCGCTGGGGTGGTTGCCCACCAACGTGATAGGGACGCCATTTCTTTAAGTGGTTGTCGTTTTTAGCATGTGGGCACTGCTGTCCACTTTTACGTGCTGATGGGTGTAATAGACAACAATCTTGTTGTGTGGTAATCACCATGCGGACTGCAGCAGCCCCCACCTGCTCATCCTGCAGCTTGCTGGCTTCCAGCTGCTCCTGGAGCGCCTCACACTGCTGCTTGAGAGCAGCTGCCTGCATGCGTACAACAAAAAGCTGTTGACGCCGTGTGGCCTAGCTGCTGGCTCACAGGAACTGGACCCACCACGTTGCCGTAGCGGCGCTCCCTCATGTATGCTATGATGCGATCTGACAGCATGTCAAGTGCAGCAAACCCATGAGGCTCACCTGCCCTGCCTGCAGCTTGCTGGCTTCCAGCTGCTCCTGGAGCGCCTCACACTGCTGCTTGAGAGCAGCTGCCTGCATGCGTACAACAAAAAGCTGTTGACGCCGTGTGGCCTGACAGCATGTCAAGTGCAGCAAACCCATGAGGCTCACCTGCCCGGCCTGCAGCTTGCTGGCTTCCAGCTGCTCCTGGAGCGCCTCACACTGCTGCTTGAGAGCAGCTGCCTGCATGCGTACAACAAAAAGCTGTTGACGCCGTGTGGCCTGACAGCATGTCAAGTGCAGCAAACCCATGAGGCTCACCTGCCCGGCCTGCAGCTTGCTGGCTTCCAGCTGCTCCTGGAGCGCCTCACACTGCTGCTTGAGAGCAGCTGCCTGCATGCGTACAACAAAAAGCTGTTGACGCCGTGTGGCCTGACAGCATGTCAAGTGCAGCAAACCCATGAGGCTCACCTGCCCGGCCTGCAGCTTGCTGGCTTCCAGCTGCTCCTGGAGCGCCTCACACTGCTGCTTGAGAGCAGCTGCCTGCACGCGTACAACAACAAGCTGTTGACGCCGTGTGGCCTGACAGCATGTCAAGTGCAGCAAACCCATGAGGCTCACCTGCCCTGCCTGCAGCTTGCTGGCTTCCAGCTGCTCCTGGAGCGCCTCACACTGCGTACAACAAAAAGGTGTTGACGCCGTGTGGCCTGACAGCATGTCAAGTGCAGCAAACACAAAGGCTCACCTGCTCGGCCTGCAGCGCCTCACACTGCTGCTTGAGAGCAGCTGCCTGCATGCGTACCACAAAAGGTGCTGACGCCGTGTGGCCTGACAGCATGCAAGTGCAGCAAACACAATAGGCTCACCTGGCCAGTGTGCGGTCGTTTGCGGGCTGCTGATCCAGTCCCGCAATCAATGCACCGTCATTTGTGTCGAGGTTTGCCGCTTCTGCACTGCGTTTATTCCAATGATGCACAGCGGCTGGTGGCGCGCTGGGCAGCTGATGAGTAACCGTCACTTGCGACTGCTGCTGTGGCAATGGTTGCTGCTGTAATGGCTGCTGTTGCTGCCACTGCTGCAACTGATGCTGCAACTGCAACTGCTGCAACTGCAACTGCTGCAACTGCAACTGCTGCTGTGATGGCTGCAACTGATGCTGGAACTGCAACTGCTGCAACTGCAACTGCTGCAACTGCAACTGCTGCTGTGATGGCTGCAACTGCAACTGCTGCAACTGCAACTGCTGCTGTGATGGCTGCAACTGCAACTGCTGCAACTGCAACTGCTGCAACTGCAACTGCTGCTGTGATGGCTGCAACTGATGTTGCAGCTGTGCCTGCATGGACGGTGCTGCAACCACCTGTGCCTGCATGGGTGGTAGAGCTGATGCATCAGCCAGCATGCACACAACAACCCAACTTTGGCTAGATCAGGGAGCTCTGTGGGACAAGCGGCCACAACAATATGGTGCAACACATGACAGTACAAACAAAACATACCTCCACATGGAGTAGCTGCACCAGTGTGTCCTGGTCTGGCAGCTGCTGGTTGGTGTTGAACATCAAGGCCTGGTTTGAACATTGCTTGGTCGGCTGGACTGCAGACTGCTGCTTGAGAGGTCCAAAGCGTTGCTGCGCGTTCCCACCGCCTTTCCAGCACGCTGGGCACGCCTGTCTGTACTCGTTGAACGTAGGAGTGTACCTACCCCCAAGCCTGGCAGTGAGCCCTTGCTGCAGTGCTGTATAGTTGACAGCGAGGTTGTGCGAGGCAGTTCCACTGCGTCTGAAGTTGTTCCAATGTGTCTCTTTCGATCTGTCTGGGTTATTGCTCGAGATCAAGCTGGCCACAACGTCAGGCAGTGCTTCGTTGATGGCTTTTGCGATCTCGTGGTCAATCATTGCAGAACAGGCCAATGGGTCATTTATGTTTCGTTGGTTCGCTTTCTATAATCGATCATGCAGGCGGGAGCTTTCGCATTATGCTGCATATGTTATTGCATTATGCTGCATATGTTATTGCATTATGCTGCATATGTTACACCCAGCGCCACGCCTGCCTGCCCGCCGTTGTCTGTCTCTGTCTACAGCAGGGCCCAGCATTTTGTGGACAGTCCACCTCATGCCCTTCTACGCCCTGTTTGTATACAGTGGTCCCCCAAGGTCCCATGACGACCTTGGTCCCACTGCCAGGTGGTTTGTTGTGTTGGCATACGTTTTGAGCGTATTGATTTACCACTTCCCCGGGCTCTGTATGGGGGCGTAGCCCCTCGTTTGACCAGCGGCTTCGGGCGCTGGGGTGGTTGCCCACCAACGTGATAGGGACGCCATTTCTTTAAGTGGTTGTCGTTTTTAGCATGTGGGCACTGCTGTCCACTTTTACGTGCTGATGGGTGTAACTGGGTTGGTGTGATGATGTTGTGGGGCAGCAGGCAGGTGGCACAGGATGGAGGGCTAGAGCCCACCTGTCTGTCTTTTCACCCCAATATGCCATGACCTGTGCGTTGAAATTGCTTGGCACATGATTGTAGGGATATTTCTAGAGACGCCGCAGCAGGTGGGTGGTAGGCGCTACCTGCCTGCCTGCCTGCCTGTGACCTGGCTGCCTGCCTACTGCCTGCACTAGCTGCATCATCACACATGCTGCATGCATCATCATCATCATCATCATCATCATCATCATCATCATCATCATCATCATCATCATCATCATCATCATCATCATCATCATCATCATCTCATCATCATCATCATCATCATCATCATCATCATCATCATCATCATCATCATCATCATCATCATCATCATCATCATCATCAGTCATCGTCATCATCATCGGTCATCATCATCATCGTAGTAATGTAATCCATCGTAATATTCAGTAATAATAACAATGTCTATCTCATCATCAATAATCAATATTAATCAATATCATCGTCATCATCATCATCATCATCATCATCATCATCATCATCATCATCATCATCATCATCATCATCATCATCATCAGTCATCATATGAAGTGCACTCATGCATCATGGGGCTGCTGCATCAAACACACGCTGCACGCTCACCTTCTGCTTTCTGTTGTATGACTACTGGGGGTTGTTGGCCGGGTGATTCTCTCATCATCAGCATGCGTTCAAGTTGAACAACATGGTCAACAAGATGCCGGCAGCTGTTGGTGGCGGGGGCAGGGGGGGCCTCCCCGTGGGGTTTGGTCTTGAAACTGCTTTCTGGCTGGGCAGTTTGGGTGGGACGAGTTGCTTGTTGGGCAGCAGCTCCACCAGGGTCTGGTTGATCCTCTCTCGGGCAGTGGGCAGTGGGCAGTGGGCAGGGCAGGCCAGGGCAGTGGGCAGTGGGCAGTGCTGTTGTCTATTCATTCTGTGCGTATGCAAGGTAGTAGTAGCAGAGCTGACGATGATGGGTACATGTGAACATATTTTTGCAGTGCATTTCACCTTGGTACTGTGGTACGCCGTTGTTTGTTGGTGCACACACACACATGCTGCGGTCATCATCACAGGAGCAGCACCTCCCTCTTTCTTCCGCTCCTGAGGGGCGCGGGGCCGATGGCGTTGATGCTATGGCATAATGGGTAACATGATGATGATGAGGAGCAGCACCTCCGTGTTGCAGTAGTAGCGGAGCACAAGTAAATCTGGGGAACATTTTGCTGTAGTACATCTCACCTTGGTGCTCTACGCCATTGTTTGTTGGTGCACACACACACACATGCTGTGCCGTCATCATCATATGAAGAAGTGCACACACGCATCATGCATCATCATCATCATCATCATCATCATCATCATCATCATCATCATCATCATCATCATCATCATCATCATCATCATCATCATCATCATCATCATCATCATCATCATCATCATCATCATCATCATCATCATCATCATCATCATCATTCATCATCATCATTCATCATATGATGATGTACATCATTACACCTACCAGCCGTGTGGCCGATCCTGTGGCAGGTGTCTTGTTGTGTGCGATGTGGTGTGATGTGGCTGCTGCTACATTTGTGATTGTTGTTGCGGTTGCCAGTGTTCTTGCTGTTTGTGTGGTTTGTGCCTGCCGCCCACCCTGCCGCCCCTGCTTCACAAGCTTTTGCTAAACATGACACAGGACCACAGGACGTCTCAGGAACAAAGCCTGGCAGTGCAGGCCAGCAGGGCCACGGGGGCCCCTGCAGGCCAGCGGCCAGCTCCTGGCCCCTGTGGTCCTGTGGCTCGCCTGTCCAGGCATTATGTGGTGATTAATGGCGCAGGCCATCCAATCACTGACCCTCGCTTTGGCTCAGGCCCGTCATCTGCCCCTGTATGCCCTGATCCTAACACACATGTGTGGCTGCAGGGTGCATGGCATAAAGTGTTCACTGAAACATATGCTGCCGCCGCAGGTAGATCTGTGGACACACCCTTGACCGCGAACCGTACGACCCGCGTTGCCGCGCTTTCTACTAACCCCGCAAACCCTGCTGCAGCTGCTGCTCCCCCTGCCGCTGCTCGTGTTGTTGCTGCTGCAACACCTGGTGCCCCTGCTGCAATTGAGGCTGAGCCGTCCAGCCGACCGAGTCCTGGGTCTAGCCGCGCCCAGACTCGCCAAACCAGGGATGAGAACAGTTGGGGTTACCAGGTGAAGCTGTTTGGCCCGCGCAGGACGGCTACCACCATCAACCAGGTGCGGGCGGCAGGCATGAGTGCAATTGCGCAGATGTCAGCAGAAAATGCACCACGTGACTTGCTCATTGGCAGAGCATTTTGGGCAGGAGAGACAGCTGTTGTGTTCACTCTGCCATCGTCTGCAGTGCGCCAGCTGACAGCCTGCATGGTAGTTATGCTGAAGCAGCAGCTTCAATGTGTGCTGCACTGGCGCGCTGTGTTCACTTTCAACGGCATGGTTATTCTCAGCGCACGTGGGGCATATGCAGGCCTCTCCCAGGTTGGCCGGCGCGAGCAGCAGTGCGCCGGCCTAGTGCTGTCTAACCGTTATGCTGCTCTTGAGCCTGATGCTGAGCTGTCCACAGATGATGAGGATGAAGAGCTTGTCCCTGCGTCAGAGGAGGAGGAGGAGGAGCTTGTTCCTGCGTCAGATGACGAGGAGCAGCTGCCCAGGGGCACACAGCCAGCAGCGCCTGCTGCCGGGGGTGCAGGCCAGCAGCACGGTCGCAGGCACAGCCAGCGCAGCAGCAGGGCATCCCAGCAGCGCCGCCACCGCCCCAGCAGGGCACCTGTGCAGCCGGGTGACAGTGGATTGCTCTGTGGCGTGCTTAATGTAAATAACATGCCAAAGTCTGGGTTGAAGTTGGTTGAAATTCACCACCTGCTTAAGGAACCCCGCTGTGACATCATGGGCTTCGTGGAGACCAAGGAGGCGCAGGGAAAGCAGCTGCCTGCAGATCACATCCCTGGATACACATACATTAGTAAGCCCAGGGTTGTGCGGGCAGGGGAGCGTGCTTCTGGGGGTGTTGCAGTTGCTGTGCATGCCTCTGTTGCAAACGCGGTGAAAGTGTATGACTTTACTGACCAGCAATACGACGAAGCGCTGTGGCTTGTGATGCCAGGGCAAGGGGGTGCACGCAAGCTCTTCATTGGGGTGGTTTACATGCCTGATATGGGCAAGTCTGCATCAGTGAGGAGTGCTGCTTACTCAGCGCTGCAGGAGGACCTGGAGTACCTGTCTAGCAGGGGATCTGTGTTGGTGATGGGTGACTTTAATGCACGGGTTGGACGGGCATCTGGCCCAGCAGAGCGTATTGGTATGCATGGTGAGAGCACCGTCAATGACAACGGCCGCCTGCTCCTCTCATTGCTCAACACTGTCAACCTCTACTCACTTAATGCCCGCACAGCCCCCACCTCCTCACCAGCACATCACTTGTGACAGGTCGCACGGCGGCACCAGGCGAGGCTCTTTGATTGACTACATCCTTGCCTCTGCTGACATTGCCATGCCCTGCCAAGCTGCTGCCAGGCCAACAGCCACAGTTGGGCCGCATACTGTGGGTGCTACTGACCACCTGCCTGTGTCTGCCCGCATTGTCAGGCCTGTGGTACGCCGCCCTGCAAAACAGGTTGTGCTGCGCCTCAACGCACAGCCCAAGGATTTCAGGCTGCAGAATGGGGAGCAGTCAGCGGAACTTGAGGCATATCAGGATGCTCTGTCGCAGCTTGGTGCAGCCTACACAGCCACGGTCACCACTTTGCAGCAGCAGGCTTCTGCAGGCTCAACTACAGCAACTAGTGCAGTGCAGCAAGCGCACGAGCAGATGCTAGCAACACTTCGTCATGCTGTCAACGCCAGTTTTGGCTACAAGAGGGTTTGGGTTGGCAAGTCCTTCCCATGGTGGACTCAGGAGCTCACAGATGCTGTGGAGGACAGGAAGCAGGCTTACCTGCGCTACAAGAACTCAGGGCTTGTAGCAGATTGGGCTACTTACAAACAGCAGCAGAAGGCTACTACACAGCTGGTCAAAGCAGCAGAGAAGCAGTACAAAGAGCAGTGCCAGCATGCCATTACTTCTGCATACACAAATCGCATGAATGATGACAGCCTGCTTGGAGAGAAAGACATGTGGCAGCTTGTGCGTCGTCTGTGCCCTAAGCATGTCAGCGAGGCAGTTTACAGCGTCATGCAGCATCCATCTGGGCATGTAGCATCTACCCCAGCTGAGAAAGCTGATGCTTTCAAGTGTCATTATGAGCGCGTTGGCAGCCATGCAGCATTTGCTTCCTCCAACCCCCAGTTTGACGCTGCACACATGTCTTGTGTTGCAGCCAATGTGCAGCAGTATTTGCAAGACTCTGCTAACTCCCCTGCCACCCCGCTGGACCTGCCCATCACTGCCGCCGAAGTTTCCGACTGCCTGCAGAGGCTGCGCACTGGCAAGGCCGGCAACCCGGCTGAGGAGGGCATTGTCAATGAGCTACTCAAGTATGGAGGCAGCACGGCCGCAGATATGTTACTGCAGTACTGCAATCTGATGTGGCAGCCCACCAACTACCGTGGTATCACCCTGCTTAGCGTGCTTTACAAATTTTACACCAGCGTTCTCAACCAGCGCCTCATCAAGTTTGCAGAAGGCAAGTCAGTGGCGGAGGGCACGACACAGCAACGGCAGCAGCAGCAGCAGCAGCAACAGCAGGCGCAACAGCAGCAGCAGCAGCAGGCACGTCAGCAGCAACAGCAGCAGCAGCAGCGTGCAACTGCCGCTACAGCAGCAGGAACGCCGCTGCTGCACGAGAGCCAGAACGGCTTTCGTCCCAAGCGCAGCTGTGCTGACCACCAGAGTGTGCTCAGTGAGGTGTTGGGTGGGAGGAAAGCTGAGGGGAAGGATTCTTATGTGCTGTTTGTTGACACCTATAAGGCTTTCCCAACAGTGTGGCTTGATGGGCTCTTTCAAAGCTGTGGGACAAGGGTGTGCGTGGAAAGATGTTCCGTGTACTCTACAACTTGTATCAGGGTGCACGCCGTGTGGTGTCTCACGAAGGTCATGTCACTGAGAGCTTCACCTGTGACCTTGGTTTGCATGAGGGCGATGTTATTTCCCCCACACTGTACTGTACTTCATTGATGATCTGCTGCATGAGGTGCATGCAAAGCACCCTGGAATCACCCTTATGGGCCCTTGTGACGAACCTGCTGGTCAGGTTGTGGCAACCATGCAGGCTGATGACTTTGTTGCTGTGTGCGGATCTCTGGCTGAGGTTCAGGCTGTGGCTGCAACGGTTTATGAATACAGTTGTAAGTGGCGGTTCAAGCTGAATAGCTTGAAGTCTGCTGTCATGCATGTCTCACCAGCTAGACAGCCCAGCCAGTTGGCTGATTCTGGCATCGTTTGGAATGGTGTGCCTGTGCCTGTTGTATCAGAGTACTGCTACCTTGGCCTGTGGTTCAACAATGCCTGCAACTGGAATACGCACTTTGAGAAGATGTTGGCAAAGTGCATCGTGTGAAGGGTGGGCTCATGCCAGTTTGGAAGAGCCGGCTCATCAGCGTGGAAGTAAAGCGTATCATTCTGCTTACATGCGTTCGCCCGATTGTTGAATATGGCGGTGAGGTCTGGTTTCCGTCAACTGCAAGGCAACTGCAACAGATTGACAAAGTGCAGACTGACATCATCAAGTGCTCAATGCGTTGTGGCAAGGAGCGCCCTTGCACTTCACTTGTTCTGGCTGAATGGGGTGTGAAGCCATTGCACATGTGGCTTCATCAGAGGGCGATGGAGTATTACTTCAGGGTTCAGCGTATGCAGAACTGTCGGTTGCCACATCAGGTGTTTTCAGCTGAGTGGAAGCGCCCTAGTGGTGCTGTTGCGGTGACACCTTGGCATAAGTATGTGCAGAGTTTGCTTTGCAAGTATGGTGTGGATGCTGAGGCGGCGGCTGATCGAGCTAATGCGTGCAAGAATCACATCAACCGTCAGGTCAGGAAGCTGCATGCAGACAGAATTGTTTGTGAATCACTGCAGCACTCTACTTTGAGCCGTTACATCACGCATGTGCACCCTACACATGCTGATACCATGCGTTTTAAAAGGGCTAGGCCCTTTTTGTGTTCTGGTGTGCCAACGCGTGGTATTGAGTTGCTGATGCGTGTTCGAATGGGCTGTCTTTGTGTGCATGAGCGTACCAGTCGTTATGGTGGCAGCAGAGCTGATTCTAACACAGCATGTCCTGCTTGTGGTCAGGGTGTTGAGTCTTGTCACATCTGATGTTTGATTGTCCCGCTACTTCTGCTCAGAGGGATACTATGCTTGATGAAATTCGGTCTGTTTTGCGTGATGTTGCTGGCGGCGCCGAAAAATTGCGCAATGTGTTGTCGTTGACTGATGCATCCACCAAGTTGTTGCGTTTTGTTTCTGATGATATTTGGGGTAGTAGGGGGGTGTGCCGAGTGATATCTAGGAGCATTGCTGAGCATCTTGTCCAAGCTTGGGATGTGCGTAATAATTGCAAACACAATGGAGCAGTGCTCCCTCTTTCTTCCGCTCCTGAGGGGCGCGGGGCCGATGGCGTTGATGCTATGGCTTAATGGGTAACATGATGATGATGATGATACACAGTAACAGCTTGTTATGGTCTGCTGGCAGCGCGCCACCGGGAGCTGCATACTGCCAGCCCTTGTTTGTTTGGCCCCCCAGAGTACAGGTGCACTGCTGCTGCAGGTGTCAGCACTCATTCTCCCGTCTCAGCACCCACTCACTGCAGCTTTGCAGCTACCAATGCCTGTCAAAGACACACCATATATACAGTAACAGCTTGTTATGGTCTGCTGGCAGCGCGCCACCGGCAGCTGTGCACACTGCAAGCCCTGGTTTGCTTGTTCCAGCCTGGAACTCTGAGAGTACTCTGAGAGTAGTGGTGCACTGCTGCTGCATTTGTCGGCGCGAAATCTCCAAGAGAGACAAGTTGTTTCAGCAATCAGTCAATGCAGTGTAGCAGCTTATGCCTGCGAGAGCTACACCATGTACATAGACACAGCCTGTCAATGCCATTGACCAGCAGGCTGCTGGTAGCGCCGCGCTAGTGGGCCACTAAGAGCTGCATTCTACAGGGCAAGTCGTCGGGGAAGCACTGCATCTATGAACTCATTGTGTTAGCATTCATACACTGCACTGCAGTACAGGCTGCCAGCCGTACAGCAATCATCCAACAAAGGATTGCTTGTCAAAAGTACATCATTGGCATGGCACTAATGCCTGCTGTTGCCAGACTGCAGTGCTGACCGCGCGTGTTAGTGGTTTTCAAAGCTGTGAACTGGATACACAAAAGTCACAGTCAGCCAGTTGACTGCTTGGGCTTTCACAGCCTTGATCAAGGCTAGCCAAGGCTTCATTCATGAGTCAAGACTGCACCAGTGATACGAATATTATACTTGCCTGGCTATGTAGGGGCTTGTTACACTGACAAACTGAAACATCACATGCTGTGTTGCAAAAGGCTGGTGCACCTGGTTCACTGCCTGCACCTGCTGCAGGTGGGTTATTCAAACAAAGCTTGTGAAGGTGACCAGCAGCAGCACAAACCTCATCACAACCCCCAGTAGACACCATGATGCTGGTTAGCCTACACTTGATCACCTTTATGCTGCACACAATTTCCATTTATGTCATCAGCAGCAGACCATAAAACTTCTGAACAGCTCAGCATATGTTCACCAAGCAGCGCACCACCACATCAGAAACAATCCGAGCATTTGCAGCGCACCCTCAAGGGTAGCAAAGTACGGTTCCTGCTGGAGCTGGTGCAATTACGACAAAGCCAATACAACTCAAATCTTAACTTATTTGACATCCACCCATCACTCAGGCGCTGCTGCACTTGCAGCACTACTTCAAGTAGGAGTCCTGCAAGCAGCACAGTTGGCCTTCAAGACCAGCTCTTCCTGTGTCAGCACACCCTTCTTGCTTGCCAGTCTTTTGTCGCACTTGCAGTAACGGCAGGTCTTCCTGTGTTCCTGCTTATTGCTGACTGCCTGTGGATGGCTGCGGGCTGCGTCAGGTGTCATGGCGCCAAACTTGGCCACGGTGCAGTAGACACATGTCTTCTTGCCGCCCTTGCCGCCATAGCCTACACCCTTCTGCGCACCAGCAGGCTTGCTGCTGCTGGCTGCTTTGCGGCCCGCTGCAGCCCCTGCAACACCTCCACCTCCACCAGCTGCAGGGGCTGCATTGCTACCCAAGCTGCCAACTGCGCTCGCTACACCTAGCGCTGTGTAGAGCCCACCAGGTGTTTTGCCACTGCTGCTGCCTGCTTCTGCTGCTGCCGCTGCGGTGCTGCTTGCACGGTTGACCAGCCCACCGCTGCTCAGAACTGCAGCATCAGCCCCACTCTGAGCCGTCCCGAGCCCACCGCTGCTTGCTGTAGCAAGGGGAGTGCTGCCAACCTCAGCTGACGTGCCGGCTGCTGGCACACCACCTGCTGCTGCAGCAGCTATTGACTGGCTGTTGCCTCCAGCACCTGCGCCACTTGCTTGGCTCGCCTGCGCTGCTGCCTGCTGCTGCACAGCTTGCAGCGCGCTAGCTGCGACCTGAGCCCGGGCATCTGAGGTGAAGTACTCCCTCAGATGTTTAGCATGCTTGTAGGTGTACTTGCTGCTGCCAGTGCTTGTCATGTCTGCTTGCACCCTGCGATTCCAACTCTCCACCATTTGATCAAAATCCACCTGCCGGGGGCTGTTGAGCGCCTTGCTGCTGCTTGCAGCATAGCGGTGCTGTGGCAGCAGCTGACTGAACAGCTCCTTCTCCTCTGGTGTCTGTACAGGAGCAATGTGGTGGCCCCCATCAAGCAGTCCCCCTGGCGCACGCGTGCTGGTCAGCCACACGGGCTGCTGCTGCTGCTGACCGCGCACCTTGCGGCTGCTGCTTGTCACCCCAGCTGCTGCTGCAGCTCCTGCACCTGCAGCAGCCCCTGACAGTGCCATGACCTGTGCATCCTCTGTACCCATGTCACTGTCACTGCCGCTGCCGCGTGCAAATAGCCGCCGGCGCTTGCTGTACATCTCATCATCACTGTCAGCTGCAGCTGCTGCTGCTGCAACAGCCTTGCTGACACCAGCAGCAGCAGCGCGACGCAAGCCTGAGCGGTCCTGTGGGCTGGCTGGCATGGGTGATAAGCTGCGCTTGGCTGGCGTGATACGTCCTGCAGGCGGCTTGCGCTGCCCCTGCTGCCGCCGCTGCTGCTGGTGCTGCTGCTCTGCCTGGCTGACAAGTAAATCAAAGTCTTCTGCTGTCAAACACACTTCTCCATCCACATCGTCAGCGCCGCCTGCAGCATCAGCAGCATGTGCTGCGTGCACATCCTGCAGCTGCTGCTGCTGCAGCTGCTGCTGCTGCACTGGAGTTGCATGCTGCTGCTGCCTCTCCTGCTGCTGCAGCTGCTGCTGCTGCTGCCGCTGCTGCTGCTGCTGCTGCACTGGAGTTGCATGCTGCTGCTGCTGCTGCTGCTGCAGCTGAATCTGTGCCTGTTGGTGCATTGCAGGTGCTGCTGGTTGGGCAGGCATTGCATCACCAAACACTGCTGCAAGCACTGCTGCTGATGGCTCATATGACTGGGCTGGCTCCTCATCCTGCTCGTCTTCGGACTCCTCCTGCATCTCCTCATCCCAATCTGCAGGCAAACACTCACCACCACCTGGCAGCAGGTCTGCAAGCAAGCTGCTGTCTAAAGTGCCCTGGTGACCGCGGCCAGCGCTTCGCCCGCCACCTCTGCCACCCCGGCCCGCCTTGCTGCCTCTGCTGCTGCCAGCTGCTTTGCCAGCACTGCTGCTGGCGCTGCCGTCGCTGCTGAGGCTGCTGCTGACTGGATCGCTGAGCTTGGTAGGATCTAGGAATGGGAACAATGCCTGGCCTCCAACCTGCACCAGCAGATTGTTAATCTGCAGCTGAGTAAGGAAGTCCAAGCAGTGGTCAAACTGTGCCAGCTGCTTAGGCGCACCAGCCAGCTGCTCCTCTGCCTTGCCCAGCTGCATCTTGATGTTGTGGTTGTACCGGGCAACACGGTCTGAGCAGATGCCTGCAAGGGCACAAGTTGAGCAGCATGGTTGAGCAAGCAGGCAGGCTATGCTGACACGACGGAGCCCGCTGAAAAGCATATTTCAAGAAGGAAGTGTTCAGCAGTTGAGTTGCACTAGTTGACCAACCCTCCTAGGCACACTCAAGCATACACATAGACACATGCGCAAAAATGCAGATGTGTAATGTAGCCACACACAACATACTGTTGGTAATGCGGCCACAATTAAACCCACTGTGCTGCTTGTTTGGTGGAATAGCAGTTGCCAAGACAGCCCACTTATTGACTAAAAACAGTGCATTGACTGCATATCTCATGCGGCTGACCCCATGACTCAAAACACAAAAGAAGTAGACCAACAGTAGGTGGCTGACACAGTGCAGCAGGCATCCACACCGAAAACACTTACCCATGGCCGTCACCTCCTTAAACCTGCCAGTGGTGTGCATGCTGCGCTCCAGCAGCAAGTTGACAGCCTCGTTCTTGTTGCTGCCACGGATAGTGCGCCAGAGCTTCTGGCCAGTCTTGGCGAACCCAATGAGTTTGTACATTGGCACGTTGGGCGGGTCTGCAGTGGAAAAGGCATTGCCAGCAGTGCAATGGCAGCAAGATTAAGTTCTGTGTTGTGAGCTAGTGTGTCTCTGAAGTGTTTGCAGCTCAGAATAACATGCAGCAGCTGCTGTGTTTACATATGCTGAAAAAACCAGCAACCTTTGCTTCATGTTGCGCAAGTTAAAAGCTGCTTGCAGCAGTATCATGCTTGCATGCTGGGCAAGTCCACATCAGATGGACTGCGGCAGCTTGAACATGGCACCACAGCAGTAGCTGACTTTTACCAGCCGTGCACACACACAGGGCTGCACAATGACACAATTCCCACTCACCGCTCAGCATGCCCTGCTGCACAAGGCCCAGCTGGCTGGCCATCACCTTCTTGAACTTCTCCAGGCCCTCGGCACCGCCGCGCACCAGCGGCTTGGCCTTGCCGTTAACCAGTGCCACAAACACAGTCGGCGTGTCAATGAACTCCTTCCACCATGCTGCCAGGTTGCGCAGCTGCTGATCAGGCTGCAGGTACACACGGCGCACTGATCGCTTCCACGTGCTGAGCGGCAGCTCCAGCAGCAGCTCCTCCTGCGTCATCAACCTCCACTTCATCTGCTTAGTCTTTGCATACAGCTTGTCACGCACGTAAGGCACCGCCTCGCTCAAGTCCTCCTGGTTGAACTCGAACAGGCTCATGGCGAGCTTCTTGTTTGCCCGGGCTACGCAGAGCAGGGCAGGGCAGAGCAGGGCAGGGCAGGGCACGGGTAGCAGTGGAAACAGTGAGCATTAATCAGGTGCCACAAGCACAAGATGAATTCTAGTTGAAATTGCCCTGCTGCATCCTGCGCAACATGCAGCACCACTCCAACAATGTTGCGAGCTAACACTGGTCCAAGGTTACTCAATCTGGTGGCAGGCAAGACTTACAGTACTGCGGGTGCTTCTTGTCAAATGAAGGGTTGAGCCGCGAGAACAGCACATGGCCAACATCCATCTTGACCTCAACGCCCGGCAGCTCCTTCTGCAGTGTATCTGCCACGGTGTGAGGGTTGACCTGCGTGTTCATGAACAGGACTGTGCGGGTGCCTTGGCGCAGGCCATTGCCGCTCAGCTTGTTGGATGCACCACACTTGTGGCAGCACAGGTCCCCAGGCTTGCGCAGGTGGGGATGTGTCACCTGCAAGCGCAGTTCCAGACACTGATATATGTCGGAGACGTGTGGGCTGACGGATAAACTACAGATTTATTTAAATACTGAATACAGAAAAGGTTGAAATAGGGCAGCAGTTGACCTTCTGCAGTGAGAACTGCTGCTGCTCCTGCATTGCTCACCAGTGGATGCATGACACCAAAGCGCTGCTCGTGACTGTACAGGTCATCTAAGGTCGAAGTAGGGCGGATTACCGGGTCCTTTGTGGCCTTTACGGGCTGTAAGGGCTGCTTGGTGTTCTTCAGGTCCTCCAGGGAGTCTGTCAGAAGGTCGATATCCAGCACACAGTTCCCTGTCTCCATCAGGTGCACCATGGTACTTGTGCGTTCGATTGGGCCGCTATTAATGGGGATTTTTGGTATAGCTGCACCAATTCGCGTTCTCCACATGGCTTCCTCAGCATCTGCGAGCGTACAGCTCTGTTCTGTTTGCTGCGCCAGTGGTGCCGTGCCCGGCGCTGCTTGGGCTTTGCTCATGGCTCTGCCCTTTCTGTTTGATGGATCACTGTACTATTAGTTGTCTGACGGCAGCGCTGGCCAAGCGGTGTACAGAGAGGCACGCGGGGCCCACATAGCTTTCGCGGCACTTGAACTACCCGGTGACAACAGCGGAGTGGCCAACAGCGAACAGGTATTTGTTTGTTTGTATCTCTTTTGAACCTTACGTGCATGCTACGGTAAGGCAGCCGCTTGTGTTGGCCTGACAATTAGCTTTTTGATTAGGGGCTGATTAGGTCCCCATACAACCCCTTGAACCCCGTTGGTGGGTTGCTTGTTGCTTGTCTGAAGTTGCTTGTCCAGGCTCAAGTTTCACTTATTTGGGGCGTTTGCAAGCGTTTCAGTTGCTGAAATCGCCAAGTTGCTTGTACAGAGGATGCTTAAATCGGGAGTAAACTGTACAGACATGCATGCCTCCCAGGCCGCTAAAGAGGACCAACATCGGCTTGACTCAAAAATATCCGTAGTATCAGAGTCTGCTGGGCTCATCTCCGACGCAAACAGCCTGGACAGAATTTACAAGCGGATTTGCCGTCGCGTGCTGCTGCTCTTTGTAATCGCGGTCATCTTGAACCATATAGACAGAACGAACTTGGCATATGCAGCCATCACATTCAACAGGTGCGGCTGGCTTGAGGTTCCGACCGTCTGCTGTGGCCCACTGCTGCTGCTGCTGCATGCCACACTGCCTGGTGCTTGCGCTACCCTGCCAAACCAATATTTGGCTGACATCCCTGCCATTATCGTTCGGTGTTTGTTGTTATGTCGTAGAGACCTGGGCTTCGGGCCGCAGACATATGGTGAGTCCACATGGCAGGCTGCACCAACCGAATTCGCAGCAGTCAGCGGATTTGCAGCAGTAGTCACAGCTCACACAGCAGCCATGACGTGGCTACACTAGCAGCTGCTACAGCAACAGCATATGCTTGCTATTTCTTGTATCAACAGGCAGGCCGCTTGGCAGCAAGTCGCCAAAGCATGCTGCTGCTTGCATGGGCTGGGAACTTTGATCCGCGCTCTCAGCAGCAGACAGGTTGTGTCCCTGGGCATCGTCATTTGGCAGCATATCTGCATTCATACAATGCACTGTTTCATCATGCAGTGTGTAAGTGGTCCTCTGTCGTGTTATTTCCTGCAGGCCTGGGGTCAGCGCTGTTCTTCGTCACTTTCTGTATCTTCCAGGTGGGTTGCTGGCGCAGCAGCAGCAGCAGCAGTAGAAGCAGCAGCAGCAGGCATCAGCCTTATGAGAAACACTACAGTGGCAGCAGCGGGTAAACCTGCCACACCAGCAGCAACAGCAGCGGCAGCAGCAGCAGGCATCAGCTTTACGAGACATGCAGCAGCGGCAGCAGGCATCCACACCATGAGAATCAATCGAGGGGGAAGCAGTCGGTACAGTTGCCATGTCATCATCATCATCATCATCACCATCATCAGCAGCAGCAGTGGCAGTGGTGGCGGCAGGCATCAGCTTTACGAAGACCTGTTTATTCCTTTGCTACATCGTGCTGCAGGTGCCATGCAACCTGATCATGGTGCGAGTGGGCATCAGCCGCTGGTTGGCGCTGCTGCTGGTGGGCTGGGGCTGCGTGGCAACCTGCTTCGCGCTCGTGCACAACGTCACGACCTTCTTCACGCTGCGGCTGCTGCTGGGAATGTTTGAAAGCGGTGAGTGGACTGCCGCAGCTGGGGTGAGGGTGGCTGCTCTTTGTGGGGTTAGAGAATTAGGCTGGGAGTGCCAGGATTGCCAGCTTGTTCACGCTGCGGCTGCTGCTGGGAATGTTTGAAAGCGGTGAGTGGACTGCCGCAGCTGGTGTTGGGATAACTGCTCTTGCTGGCGTTTAGGGTCTGAGCCAGGACTAACAGAAGTGCCAGCTTGTTCACGCTGCGGCTGCTGTTGAGGACGTTGGGATGCGGTGAGGGGCCTGTTGCAGCTGGGGTGAGGGTGGCTGTTGCAGCTGGGGTGAGGGTGGCTGTTGCAGCTGGGTGGGGTGAGGGTGGCTGTTAGCTGGGGTGAGGTGGCTGTTGCAGCTGGGGTGAGGGTGGCTGTTGCAGCTGGGGTGAGGGTGGCTGTTGCAGCTGGGGTGAGGGTGGCTGTTGCAGCTGGGGTGAGGGGTCTGTTGCAGCTGGGGTGAGGGTGGCTGCTCTTGCGGGGGTTTGGGGGTCAGGCCAGGAGTGATAGGAGTGCAAGCTTGTTTACGCTTCGACTGCTGGGGATGTTTGAAAGCGGTGGGTTCAGGCTTACGACGACAACAATTGCCTGCTAGCAAATGCGGCTGTTGACCTGCCAGTGTTGGCAAGCGAGGCAGCTGCTCCATCCTCATGCTTATCTTGTTGGCGTCCGCCGTCCTCACCTGCTGCTGCTGCTGCGTTTGCAGGTGCACTGCCAGCTATGTGGTGGCACCTTTCTCAGTTCCTCCCACAGGAGAGGTGCGTTATGTAACATGCAACACAACCGCAGCAGCAGGCTGTTGATAACGTCATAACGGCACAAGCAGGCTGGCTGACAGCAGGTCAGCTCCCCCTAGTGGTAGCAGCAATGTTGAGGATTATTTGCACCTGCACTTTGTATACCCACTGCACAGATCGGCATGTCGTGCATCACGCATCAAGTAACAGTAATACAACATGTCATTGATGGTTATGTCTGCAGGCTGACCAAGCCCTACATGTGGATGACGGTTGGCGTGCTGCTGGCCCAAATTCTGGGAGGGCCTCTGGCAGCTGCGTTCCTGTCCATGGACGGCGTTGGCGGTCTCAAGGGCTGGCAGGTCAGTTGTTGAAGCCTGGTCAAGGGGGAAGAGCACCACACGCGTCGCTTCCTGACGTAGTTTATGGACAAAGCCAGCAATACTCTGAACCTTACGCAACAGTAGCTGTAGTCAGTCACATAAGTATGTTGTTGTTCAAGTTGCAGTCACAATGACTGGCAGGTCAGTTCTGGAAGCAGTGGCTGCTTGTGCTGGATGCTTTCCAAGCGCGGGGATGCGCGTGATGGTGTAATTTGTTCTTGTGCACCCTGAGAGCCTAGCAGACGACTCTGCTGGCTATTGTTTCTCCACCTTCTGAACCTCCCTGCAGGGGCTGTATCGATGCAGTGCGGCCTCGCACACTTCTGATTCAATGCTGCTTGCATTACCTTCATCTGTCCTGCAGTGGCTATTCGTGCTGGAGGGCTTCCCAAGCGTGGTGATGGGCGTGGTGGTCTACTTTGTACAGCTTCAAAGCCAACTGAAAACCCTTGCTATCATACTTTTATCTGTCCTGCAGTGGCTGTTTGTGCTGGAGGGCTTCCCAAGCGTGGTGATGGGCGTGGTGGTCTACTTTGTGCTTCCTGACAGCCACAAGACTGCGCCCTGGCTGTCAGACAAAGAGAAGGAAATGCTGGCTGCAGATGTGAGTAAACCGCAGCTACAGTGTGACCGAAGCACCCATGTAACCACAACCAGCATGCCGCGGTATGGCTTTGCTGAAGGCGCTGCTGGCTGCAGACGTAAACAGCTTGCTATGCTGCAGCAGCTGAACACAGTAGTGCAGTTACTTGCAATATTGTCTTTTTGTTTGCTCTATGCAGATGGCGGCGCATGTGAAGAACAGCCCCTTGTCTCATGCGGTTGCTTGGCAGCAGAACAGATAAATCATTTTTGTTTGCGCTGCCTGCTTTGTCCTTGGTTGATTTGATGATGATGATGCAAATGGCGGCGCATGTGAAGAACAGCCCCCCGCGCGAGCACATCCCCCACAGCCCAATCAAGCCTATGAACTGTCTTCTTGGTTGCTCTGCCTGCTGTGTGTAATTGATTGTTGCATATGGTTGACCAGAAAGGCAGCCCCTTGTATCATGCTGTTTCTTGGCAGCATAACTGAAATGGCGTCCCTATCTGCTCTGCCTGCTGTCTTTTACTTCTTGTTGCAGATGGCGGCGCATGTGAAGAACAGCCCACCGCGCGAGCACATCCCGCGCAGCCCCATCAAGCTGCTGCGCATGGTGCTGTCAAACCCCATGCTCATCTACTTGTGCTTCGTGGGTGAGTGACGTAATGGTTTTGTTATGTGACATGTTACATGTTGCAAACCATCATCAAGTGGCATGGTGCTGTCAAATTCCATGCTCATCTACCTGTGCTTTGTGGGTGAGTAATGCTTTTTTGTGTTGTCAAGTGACATGTCACGTGTTATGTGACAAGTTACATGTTACAGATCATCATCAAATGGTAAGGTGCTGTCTGCCTAAACCCCAAGGATATCTACATCTGCTACTTCTGCATTGGCAGGCAGCCATTTGCATTCACAGGCAGCCTTCAGATATCTGCCACTCACAAATGCTTCTTGTGGCACTTGCTGCTGCTGCTGCTGCTGCTGCATCACCATGCATCATGCAGTCGTGCGCCAGCCGCACCTTCATCCTGTGGCTGCCAGTACCACCGCTCTGCCCTAATCCCTGCTGCTGCTGCTGCTGCATTCACAGGCATCATGCAATCATGTGCCAGCCACACCTTCATCCTGTGGCTGCCCACCATCATAGAGGCCCTCATCAACGGCAGGCAGGGCCCTAGGCGCCAGCAAGGCCCCAGTCACACCTGCTTACAGATCCTAATGCTATTGCTTCTGCTGCTGCTGCTGCTGCTGCTTCTGCTGCTGCTGCTGCTGCTGCTTCTGCTGCTGCTGCTGCTGCTGCTGCTGCTGCTGCTGCTGCTGCTGCTGCTGCAACAAAACGGCATCATGCAGTGGTGCACCAGCCACACCTGCATCCTCTAGCTCCTAGTAACACCGCTCTTTACTTAATTCTTATGCTGCTGCTGCTGCTCCTGCTGCTGCAACAAAAAGGCATCATGCAGTTCTGCATCAGCCACATCTTCTTATCTGGCTGCCAGTGACACTGCCACTGGCACTGAAACAAACGCCGCTCAAGCCACTTACTTGCTGCTGCTGCTGCTGCATCACCAGGCATCATGCAGTCATGCGCCAGCCACACCTTCATCCTGTGGCTGCCCACCATCATAGAGGCACTCATCAACGGAAGGGCCCTGGGGGCCAGCAAATCCCCTTATGCTGCTGCTGCTGCAACAAAAAGGCGTCATGCAGTCGTGCAACAGCCACAACTTCATCCTCTGGCTGCCAGTAACACCGCTCTGCCTGAATTTCTTCTGCTGCGGCTGCTGCTGCCGCTGCTGCTGCCGCTGCTGCTGCTGCATCAACAGGCACCATGCAGTCGTGTGCCAGGACACCTTCATCCTGTGGCTGCCCACGTCACACCTGCTTACAGATCCTCATGCTATTGCTGCTGCTGCTGCTGCTGCGGCTGCATCACCAGGCATCATGCAATCATGTGCCAGTCACACCTTCATCCTCTTGCTGCCCACCATCATAGAGGCTCTCATCAACGGCAGGGCCCTAGGCGCCAGCAAAGCCCCAGTCACACCTGCTCACAGATCCTAATGCTATTGCTTTTGCTGCTGCTGCTGCAACTGTAGGCATCATGCAGTCATGTGCCAGCCACACCTTTATTCTCTGGCTGCCCACCATCATAGAGGCCCTCATTAATGGCAGGGAGGGCTCTAGGAGCCAGCAAAGCCCCAGTCACACCTGCTCACAGATCCTAATGCTATTGCTTCTGCTGCTGCTGCTGCTGCAACTGTAGGCATCATGCAGTCATGCGCCAGCCACACCTTCATCCTGTGGCTGCCCACCATCATTGAGGCACTCATCAACGGAAGGGCCCTGGGGGCCAGCAAAGCCCCAGTCGCAAAAGGCTCCGCAGCAGCAGCTGCTGCCACATCACGTGACAAGATGCGTAGCGTTATTTTGCCGGTTATTTTGGCGGCTATTCCGTACACTGTCGGCGCGGTGGCAGCGTGGTTTGTGGCGACCAGCAGCCAGAAGCGAAAGGAGGTGTACTACCACGCGGCATTCAGCATGTTTGCTGCTGGTATCTTCTTCATCTTGGTGCGTGGTTGCTGACCTGAAGCATTGTTGAGGCAACGCGTAGCTGCTGGATAGGTTGCTTGCTGTGTTTGTAGCCGTTGGCAGCAGCTATTGCAGCCAAGTGCTGCAACACATGTATCATCCAAGCGCAACTGCAGCTGCTGTGCTCAGCTCAACTGCGCAAGCAAGTCTTTGTACGCTGCACACAACTTCTCCACACCTCAGGGATCACGCAACATGCTGCACAACAGCCTCGCTCCAACTCTTCGGAATGCACGGACTTCATCGGTGGTACCTGCTGCTGTGTCCCTGCAGTTCCCTGTGCTTACAAAGGTGGCCGTTGCTGGCGGCTTTGTGTGCCTGGTGTTGGTGGCAGCTGGAGGGTCAGCAGCAGTGTCGCCCAAGACAGCACTGGTCGCACATGCATGCCGAGGGCCGTCACAGGTGAGGGCTCTCGGTTGCAGGGTTCGTAGCTGCAGGGCGTAGGCGGCTGTTTGGTGTGTAGTGCCAGAATCCCAGCAGGCAGGGGTCCTGTCATGTGTTGGGTGTTGTGGTGCAAGCATCGGCCCCAGAGATAAAGGCTGGATGATGTCACACAGCAGTCCTCAGGTGGGCAAGAGTAGGCAGCCAGGGTGTGTTGTGTGCCTGGTGCTGGTGACTGCTGAAGGATCGGCAGCAGTGTCACCCAAGACAGCACTGGTTGCGCATGCATGCAGAGGGCCGTCGCAGGTAAGGGTTCTCAGCAGGCAGGGTTTGCTGCATGCACGGGTTTGAGTGACAGAGGACACACGCACATGAACTTCAAGCAGCCTTGGTGATGTGCAAGCATACAGGGGCCCACTGCCTATAGGTTACAGCGATCAGGCGGTGTTGCTCGAGTTGCACACGCACCTTGCTCAAAGTAATTGCTGACACATCTGTCAAGCACCAGTGGCAAGTGACTAGCTTTGTGTTCTTTTCATGTCATTTTCAAACCCTGCAGGTGGTGGGCATGCCAATGTACAACAGCATCTCGGTCATCGGAGGCTTTGTCGGTCCCTTCGTCACCGGCGCGATCGTACAAAGCAGCGGTACCGGCTTCACTGTTGTTGCGTACGTACTCGGCGCAATGGTCTTTTCCTGCGGACTTCTCACTGTGTGTTTGAAGTTCCTGGAGAAGTTCATGAAGCCGCCGGTGGGAAGTGCAGACGCGAACGACGACTACTGGGATGACTTGCCAGGTCAGCAGGCACTGCCGGTGACACGTGATCCCAGTGGGGTGTCAACCGGTGGCAGCGGAGTGACGGGTGACACCGGTGTTACAAGCGGGGTGTGCCAGAGCGTGGACGCACCCACAGCTGTGCGTGCACGTGCGGCTGCGCAGGGCAAAGAGTAGAATGCACATGGTGTGCTTGCATGGAAGGTGGCTTGCGCGGTGTTTGGGTTGCCGGTGATATGTGCCAGGTCAGCAGGCGCTGCCGGTGACACGTGGCCACAGTGGGTGTCACCCAGCGGCAGCGAAGTGACGGGTGACACCGGTGTCACCGGTGGGGTGTGCAAGAGCGTGGACGCACCAACAACTGTGCGAGCACGTGCAGCTGCGCAGGGCAAAGAGTAGAGGGCACTTGGGTGCGTACTCAAGCTTGCTTGCATGGTGTTCAAGTTACCAGTGGTGGTGGTGTGTATGTGCTAGCTCAGCAGGCGCTGCCGATGACACCCCAGTGCGGTGTCACCCGGCGGCAGTGGAGTGACGGGTGACACCGGTGTTACAGGCGGGGTGTGCAAGAGCGTGGACGCACCAACAACTGTGCGTGCACGTGCGTCTGCGCAGGGCAAAGAGTAAAATGCATTTGGGATGCGCGCATGCAAGCTGGCTTGCCGGTGGTATGTGCCAGGTCAGCATGTGCTGCCAGTGACACGCGACCCCAGTGGGGTGTCGCCCGGCGGCAGTGGAGTGACGGGTGACACCGGTGTCACAGGCGGCATGTGCAAGAGCGTGGACGCACCAACAACTGTGCGTGCACGTGCAGCTGCGCAGGGCAAAGAGTAGAATGCACTTGGGTGCGAGCTCAAGCTTGCTTTCACGGTGTTTGGTGGCCGGTGGTGTGTATGTGCCAGAGCAGCAGGTGCTGCCGATGGGGTGTCACCAAGGGGAAGCACAAGTCGCGGGTGACACCGGTGTTGCAGACAGGATATGGCAACGCGTGGACGCGCGTGCACGTGCGGTTTCGCAGGGTTCTGGTGTAAAGGCGCAGTTGCTGGAAACAACTGCGGTCCAGCTGCATGGATTTATGTGCAGCTACGCAGGACTTGTGCCAGGTCAGCAGGCGACGCTGGTGACATTGCAACACGGTTCGGTGTCACCGTGTCACTGGGCAACAGTAGTGGGACGGGTGGCACTTTGTTTATGACACGTGTTTTGGCGGGGCCTTGGAAGTTCAAATGAGAACATGTGTGGCTTCAGGAGCAGGTTCAGGATGACAAGGCTTTGTCCTCCTGCTAGCATCTGCTGTGCCTCGTGGCTTGGGGCTTGTTGGATTGGTGTGTTACATTGCGGTGCGTGGAAAAGCCTGGGGCCGTTGCCGTTGCCAGAACCTGGGTGTCTTGAACCCAGGGTGTTTTGAAGGACACTTGGCAATGTCCATACCAGATGTACCGTTGCTAGAGCTTCAACCAAGAATGGCTTGCTTCATATGTGGGTTTCGTGTTTTCATTCTGATTTTTTCCAGTGGGACATAGGGTTTGGAGGTGTGTGGTTTCAAAAAAGCTTTGAAAGTGAAGTAACACGGCTTTCAAACCATCTAGCTGGTTGTGGATGCTGTTTTCGTGAAGTGACAGCCTGACATGGGCATCATGTGCTCAGCATCTGCATTCCGCCAGCATTTGGGTTTTCTGGCCAGAGATGCAGAAAAAGCTTGTTTGAAAGATAGTTATGTTGATTCATGTGCGGGGATGCATGACTACTAGACCGCGCGTTTGCCTACGCGCAACATTATGGCTCATGTGATATTATGCTGTGTCTGTGGTCCGCCACCCCTTTGATGTCACTCCCACGCTGCTGTGGCGCAAATGCTTCCCTGTTGCATGCCAGCGGCAGAATACTAGCTGCTGCTGGTACTGTCACTGCAGTACAACATGGTTGGTACCATGAATGCCGCCATGCACAATCATGTTGCAGTGCTGCGCGTAGGGCAGGTGCTGAATGCCAGCTTGAAAGTACTGATGGTGTGTAGACAGTGGCTGTTTGCCCTGAATGCTGGTGTAAGTGAAGAGCATTGATGCGGGGCGTTTGGCTTTCTTGGTTTGTTGACATGGCGCTTGCGTGCGTTAACTTTGTATGTATTTGCGAAGCACCAGCATATCTAATAGACCTAGTAGTTTGCGTATCAGGGTGATGCTGTGCCACAATCAGACACATCTTTTTCTTCAACCTGTGCATGGTCTAGCGCAGTTTGCACTACTGCCTTTGCTTTTGCCAGCCTAGCGTTGATCCAATGCTGGTGTCACTGCATAGCACCATATGACTGGCTGTAGCTCTTTGCTGAATAGAGCAGTGCTGTGTCTCTGATTATTATTCCGCACAGCTAGAGCAGCCGTCAGATGTGGTGGTCACCCTGACACTGCCGCATGGTGTTTTGAAAGTCTCTGGTTCAAGTTTTGGAAAGCCTCATCTGCTATCGTGTCTAGCTGTTTTTCTTTGGAATGTCTCATTGGATTGAACTGCTGCCATGCATTGTTGAGTCCGCAGTTGAGATGACACTCAGCGCTCCTGCTGCGAGATAGCACTTGTGCTGTTGCTAGCTGTGTGTGTATGATAGCTCGATACATGCCTCTCAACGCTGTGCTTGTGGTCATAGCAGGTGCCTTGCAGCGGCTGTGTATCACTGCCACATATAGAGCTCTTTGCTTATACCGCGTTACTGATGATCTGGAGTCCATGCACTGCTACGACAAACAACACACAAATATACACTTGGTAAAGCCTTTGCCTTGGCAAGGCTCGGGCAAGCCTTTGCCTTGGCAGCCAAGGTTGTGGTGGATGTTGGCGCCGTACGAACCCTGACCACCCTTTGGTGGTCATTGCGGCAGTGCATGTCTGAGCGCTTCTGTTGTTGGTGTATCTTGCTTCAGCAGATCTAGGCCAGCAACAGGGCCAGAAGTTGGATGACATGTGGATCAGCAGCTAGCAGGCATGCACAATCCACTTGTGCACACGCGGCAACGGCTGTCAGTGCATTGACAGCTGACGGTGGGATATGTTAGCAATCAACGCCTTGGTCTTGTGCTGTTCAAGTGTCTGTAGGCCTGCAACACAATCAGTGGTGGCTGATCATGAGCAGGGTCCCTGCAACGGCGGTAGCGGCTCTGCAATTTCAGCAGACCGACTGCAGTACGGTCCGTACATTTGATAGCAGCACTTGATGAACGTGGTATGGCTGGTAGCGAGTATCCCTGCATAGTACCTACCTGAGTGTGCGAGACTGCGAACTTTGTTTGTCACCAACACTGTCCATCCTGCATGCACGCTGGCTGTACTTGCGTGTGCATAAGTTGCCACGTCGTATACAGGCGGCATGCACGAATACGGTAACAGCGTGTGCTGTGCTGTGTGTGCAGCTGGCAGGGTGGTGTCTGGTGGTATGGCTGCTCCTTTTGCTGCACTTGATTCTTTTTGCACCTGCTTGCAAAGCGCGCACTGCTGATGCATCTGCAGTATATGCATGACTCAAGGCCCATCGGATGTGTGGTGCGCTGATGGTGCTGCTACTCTGGTTACGATTAATATCTGGTAGTGCTTGCAGGTCTCTGTTCGCTTGTTCTTCTCTCGTTTGCTTGGCTGCTTTGTCTCCCAATGAGCCTGCCATTGGCTCCCTCAACAGGCGAAGTGACAGAAGTTACCCATGTGATGTGCAACAGCTAGCGCATCGGCGTTGCTATTTGGGGATGGCAGATGTGGCGCAGGATACTGTAACAATCTTGTTTGCAAGTTGTGCCCCCTGCGCCCTTTCTTTGTTCAACAATAGCTCTACGATGCAGCTGGACAGCTTGTTGCACCACTGCAAGGCGCTTGTGCCGCACTGCCTGTTATTCTGTCGATTGAACCTTTTTGAATGCAGGGAGCTGCTCTACTTGTGGTGCTGTCATGCTGCTGCCTGTGTGTTCCTAGAACGCCGCAAGACTTGCTTGAACCCTGGTTTCAGGCTGGCCTAGGGTTCTTATATAGTAACGCCTACTGTTGTTTGACCAGAGAGGGTAGCTTTCTTGTGGATGAGGCTTTCAGCATAGAAGCATGCGATGTTATGTATACTTATTCGTTGGGTAACATCCTTTGACAAATCTATCGTAGCATCATGCAGCAAGAGGACCCCTTTCCCCTGCTTGCACTTCCAGATCTGGTGCTGCAGCATGTGCTGACCTTCCTGTCGCTGCTTGAACGCAAAGCAGTCAGAGCAACATGCAGGAAGCTCTGCAAGGTTTGTGCTGCTGGAGCGATACGAGATAGGATGCCATTTGCAGGGCCTCTGGAGATGCTTGCAGCAAAGCAGCATGGGATCCGCGCTGACGCTTCGCACGGCACGTTCAGGTGGCCAGCGCAGCAGTGCGCCACTTTCATGTCGAGAAGAACGCCGGGGATACCTACCTCGAGTACCTCAGCCTGCACGAGAAGTTCCCCAATGTTCAGGTGTGCAACTGGTTTCGCAGGTCACAGCGCCATAGATACTCCAGCATATGCTTAAGTACTAGTAAGATCTAGTAATAGTGGCTGCTACACGCGACTGTTTTCGCCTCAGGTGAGGCAATGTGCAAGCACTGAGTGCAGCAGTAGCGTGCTACTGCTGTTGTGCTGCACTCACCTCCTTGCTGCTCAAGCCAGCATGCGGACGTTGCTCTGTGCCTTGTCTATGCAGCTCTGTGTTGATAGGTTTGTGAACAAACAACACGCGGCAAGCACTTGTTTATGGATGTCCCATACTCATCTGTTTCACACACGCGGCAGTACCACCTCTGCCACGACATTGCGACACAGCACTCATCATCATCATCATCATCATCATCAAATTACCAGATCAAGCCATAGCATCAACGACTCAGCACTGTGAAAGCATAGAGCTCCTACCTGCAAGTATTGCCACAACGTATCTGTGCACCTTTTGCTGATGTAAGCGCTGTCAATCACCAAAGCAGCATTGCACCACACTACTGCTGCTGCTGCTTCAGGCCAACTCCCTGGCCAATGAGCTCGTGTGTGACCGGCCTTTCTCAGCGCTGGTCACACTAACACTCTGCAACCTGATGCAGCTGCTTTGATCTCACCACTCTTGCTGCTGCTGCTGCTGGCAGGTCATTTCACTTGCCAATGAGCTTGTGTGTGACCGCCCCTTCTCAGCGCTGGTCACACTAACGCTCTGCAAGCTCAAGAACCTCTGCAGCCTCGTGCTGCTCAACAGTAGCATGGCGCTGTCAGCGGCAGGTGTGGCCACACTTTGCCAGTGCAGGCACATCAAGCAGCTGGTGCTGGCGCCGCCCTATGTCTCCAAGGGGCCGCTTATGGCAGCCAACACACAGGCGAGTACATTTGTGAACGGTGAATGGCCTACGTGTAACTGAAATTAAATTATTTTTATATAGCTTCAACCTCAGGAATAGCTACGCAGTGGCGCTATCAGCAGCAGGCGTGGCCACGCTGTGCCAGTGCAGGCTCATCCAGCAGCTGGTGCTGGCGCCACCATACGTCTCTAAGGGGCCGTTAATGGCAGCAAACACACAGGCGAGTACAAGCGGCTGAAAGCAGCTGAAGACAGCATGTCCTAGAGTGTCCATTAGTGCAGGCACATCAAGCAGCTGGTGCTGGCACCGCCGTGTGTCTCCAAGGGGCCGCTCATGGCAGCAAACACACAGGCGAGTAGCGTCAGTTCAGCCAATGCCATGTACCACATAGCTGTCCACTGTCTGTGCACGGTTCTGTGGCAGCTTCATGGCCCATTGCATTTACGCCGAGTAAACTGCTGCCATACATCACATAGCTAAGCAACTCTTATAGCTGCTCATGCACTGCTTGTAGGCAATCATGACGATCCTGGGGCAACTGCCAGGCCTAACGCTCCTGCTGCTGCTGCCAAGCCAACATCACCTGTCTGTGGCTGTTTTGGCACTGGTTGCAGGCGATCATGACGATCCTGGGTCAACTGCCAGGCCTGACGCACCTGCTGCTGCTGCCAAGCCAGCAGCAAGAGGCAGTGCCTGCAGGCGCCCCTGCAGCAGCAGCAGCAGCTGGCATGGCAATGGCGGCGGCTGGTGGCCTGCAGCAGCAAGGCGCTGGGCTTGCGGTGAACGGCAGGGGCAGAGATTGGCAGCTGGGCGAGGCAGCACTCAGGTGGGTGGGTTGACTTTTCCGGTCGCTTTGTGCCATAGTTTTGCGCTTTGTGATTGGGTGTTTGCGCTGTACATGCTGCGTCTGGGAAGACTGCTCATAGCTGGCAGTGCCATGGCAGCTGCTGGTGGCCTGCAGCAGCAAGGCGCTGGGCTTGCGGTGAATGGCAGGGGCAGAGATTGGCAGCTGGGTGAGGCAGCGCTGAGGTGGGTGGGGCTGTTTGCAAAGTGCTATGGTGGTGTATTAGCGCAACGCATTACCAAAATGTTTCGTCTGGGACGATTGCTCATAGCTGGCATAGCCATGGCAGCAGCTGAGACTGGCAGCTGGGTGAAGCATCGCTGAGGATGGGGAGGTTTTTGTAAAACTCTGCACTGGTGCTATGGTTGTGCGCTTTGTGGTTGTGTGCTTGCGTGTTGCATGACATGTTACGTGTGGGGCGACAGCTCATAGCTGCCATAGCCATGGCAGCGGCTGTTGGCCTGCAGCAGTCTGAGCTTGGGTGCAATGGCAGGGGTAGCAGCTATGTGGCAATTGTGGCGCTGTGAAGCTTTATTGAGGCTGCTCTCGTGTAGGATAATATGTGGACATGGTGTTGTGGCTTGCTAGACGCTATACACAGTAGCGAGGGGTGGTCGGCTGGCAATTTGAAATGCAGGCTTTGGTCATGTTGGCGCTTGGCAGATCTGCGAAGCACGACCATGACCGAGGTCTGCGTTTCCAAGTAGCGCCACCCGGGCCCCCTCTTGCTAGTCTGTGTGTGGCGTCTAGCAAGATTGAGGTCATGCTCATTTCAGCCAGGCAGTGGCTGGTATATGCATTTCATCACAGATAACGCCACCCACGAATAATTCGACCATAACTGACATTTGCTGTATGCTGTCGCTGGGATATGAACAGGTGTCTGGGATGCTTTCACGGCCTGGTGCAACTGGAGTTGGGCTGCAACCCTGCTTGTTGGTAGCCAACCGTTGCTGTATCTGATCATTGCTATGGCTGGGTTTCGGACAGGTGTCTGGGATGCCTGCACGGCCTGGTGCAACTGGAGTTGGGCTGCGACCCTGCTGGGTTGTAACCAAGCGTTGCTGTGACTCACCGCTGCTCTGGCTGGGTTTGAAACAGGTGTCTTGGATGCCTGCACGGCCTGGTGCAACTGGAGTTGGGCTGCGACCCTGCTTGTTTGCAACCACCGTTGCTGTAACTAATCATTGCCGTGGCTGGGGTTTGAACAGGTGTCTGGGATACCTACACGGCCTTGTGCAACTGGAGTTGGGCTGCGAGCCTGCTGGGTTGTAACGAACACCAATCGTGGCTGTAACTAATCTTGCTACGGATGGGTTTTGAACAGGTGTCTGGGATGCCTGCACGGCCTGGTGCAACTGGAGTTGGGCTGCGACCCTGCTTGTTTGCAACCACCGTTGCTGTAACTAATCATTGCCGTGGCTGGGGTTTGAACAGGTGTCTGGGATACCTACACAGCCTTGTGCAACTGGAGTTGGGCTGCGAGCCTGCTGG
This sequence comes from Tetradesmus lagerheimii, assembly GCA_902809745.2. Classification (NCBI taxonomy): domain Eukaryota; kingdom Viridiplantae; phylum Chlorophyta; class Chlorophyceae; order Sphaeropleales; family Scenedesmaceae; genus Tetradesmus; species Tetradesmus lagerheimii. The sequence goes on along the minus strand of CADDIJ020002676.1, from coordinate 97,590 downwards.
GTTGTAAACAAACGTTGCTGTAACTAATCCTTGCTATGGCTGGGATTTGAACAGGTGCCTGGGATGCCTTCGCGGCCTGGTGCAACTGGAGTTGGGCTGCGACCCTGCTAGTTTGTAATCAACACCAACCGTTGATGTACTTAATCGCTGCTATATGGCTGGGGTTTGAACAGGTGTCTGGGATGCTTACACGGCCTGGTGCAACTGGAGTTGGGCTGCGACCCTGCTAGTTTGTAACCAACACCAACCGTCGCTGTAACTCATCGCTGCTGTGGCTGGGGTTTGAACAGGTGTTTGGGATGCTTACACGGCCTGGTGCAACTGGACTTGGGCTGCGACCCCGCTAGTTTGTAACCAACACCAACCGTCGCTGTAACTAATCGCTGCTATATGGCTGGGGTTTGAACAGGTGTCTGGGATGCTTACACGGCCTGGTGCAACTGGACTTGGGCTGCGACCCTGCTAGTTTGTAACCAACACCAACCGTCGCTGTAACTCATCGCTGCTGTGGCTGGGGTTTGAACAGGTGTTTGGGATGCTTACACGGCCTGGTGCAACTGGACTTGGGCTGCGACCCCGCTAGTTTGTAACCAACACCAACCGTCGCTGTAACTAATCGCTGCTATATGGCTGGGGTTTGAACAGGTGTTTGGGATGCCTACACGGCCTGGTGCAACTGGAGCTGGGCTGCGACCCTGCTGGGTTGACCGACTTGGCCAGTCTGGCGGCGCTGAGCAACGTGAGGCGGCTGGCACTGCGTGGTCTTTCTCTGGAAGCTGGTGAGTGGCCCGGGTTGCTGCTTGCTTTTTATTGTATTGGTTAGTGTGTCTGCTGATACCTGCTGTGCGATCACGTGGCTTGACCCTGCACACATCAAAGGCTTGTGGCACCAGCCAGTGGCCGCACAACACGCAGACCTGGCTGAGTTGAATCATTTGGCCAGTCTGGCGGCGCTGAGCAACTTGAGGCGGCTGGCACTGCGCGGGCTTTCTTTGGAAGCCGGTGAGTAGCCCAGGCACTGCTTGCTTTAGGGTACTTTGTGTTGTGTGCAAAGCTCTGCTGTGCAGCAACTGCTGATGAAAGCTTTCCTGCGGTCGCTGGCGTCACCTGAGCAAGTCATAGGCCTATAGTTCCAGCCAGTGGCGGCGACCCTGCTGGGTTGACCGACTTGGCCAGTATGGCGGCGCTGAGCAACTTGAGGCGGCTGGCACTGCGCGGGCTTTCTTTGGAAGCCGGTGAGTAGCCCAGGCACTGCTTGCTTTGGGGTACTTTGTGTTGTGTGCAAAGCTCTGCTGTGCAGCAACTGCTGATGAAAGCTTTCCTGCAGTCGCGTGGCGTCACCTGAGCAAGTCATAGGCCTGTATTTCCAGCGAGTGGCTGCAAAAACGAGAGTTTCATTGCTACAATGTTTACGCACTGGCTGACAAGTGCTGCGCCGCCGCCGCCGCTGCTGCTGCTGCTGCTGCTGTCTAACATGTGCCTTAGGCGAGCGCCTGAGCACGCTGACGGGGCTGCCTGCGCTGCGCTCGCTTCGCTGACAAGTGCTGCGCGACCGCTGCTGCTGCTGATGGTGATGTGCATGTGTGTAGGCGAGCGCCTGAGCACGCTGACAGGGCTGCCTGCGCTGCGCTCGCTGTGCTGACATGTGCTGCGCCGCTGCTGCTGCTGCTGCTGCTGCCGGTGATGTGTGTGTGTGTCTCAGGCAAGCGCCTGGACACAGTAACAGGTCTGCCTGCGCTGCGCTCGCTGTCCCTGATAAACACACACACATGCTGACAAGTGCTGCGCCGCTGCTGCTGCTGCTGCTGCCGCCGGTGATTTGCATGTGTGTAGGCGAGCGCCTCAGCACGCTCACAGATCTGCCATCGCTGGCTTTGCTGACAAGTGCTGTGCCGCTGCTGCTGCTGCTTCTGATGGAAATGTGCATGTATCTTAGGAGAGCGCCTGAGCACGCTGACGGGGCTGCCTGCGCTGCGCTCGCTCTGCTGACAAGTGCTGCGCCGCTGCTGCCGCTGCTGCTGCTGCTGCTGGTGGTGGTGTGCTTGTGTTCAGGTGAGCGCCTGAGCACGCTGACAGGTCTTCCTGCTCTGCGCTCGCTGTCCCTGATGGATGGATCTTTCGGAGAGGATTGCTTGGCGCACGTTGGCCGCTGCACGAAGCTGACACGCTTGGAGTTGCAGGTGAGAGGTAGCTGTAACAGGCTGCACACATTGTGCTGCTGTGCGTGCATGATACTTGTGAATGCCCAACATGAGTGGGGCGCTGCACAAAGCTGACACGCCTGGAGCCACAGGTATGAGAGCCCCTGCACTGTACCTGCTGGTTGCTGTCCTTAATGGATGAAATCATAGGCAAGGATTGCCTGTCTCATGTGGGCTGCTGCACAGAATCAACACGCCAGGTCAGCAGCGTGCTCAAATTGTTACATTCTGAGGTAGACCCTGCATGCCTGTGGCCGCTGAGTTGAGTGTCAACACTCTGACGTCAGCAGCCACATGCAAGCCGGGTCCACTTCCAAATGTAATGAGAGCGCAGACTTGATACCTGCATCATCAACTCCGTGTCTATCCTCTCCAGGGGGGGACTTTCTGGCGCTTTGTTCAGGGGCCACTGCAATAAGCATGAGTATTGTCACAACAGGGTTGTCACAAAGGTGATCCCACACACCAAAATATATGTGCCTTCTTACGCAGTAAGCAGCCTGTTGCCTGCCTGCCTGCCTGTTTGTCCATGACGCAGGGCTGCCACCGGCTACGAGAGGCAGCGCTGACACAGCTCATCCACCTCCACCAGCTCTGCTGCTTCAAATCTGTGTTTATCTTGTCCTGGAACTCCCAGCCCTTTTGTTGAGGGCCACTGCCCTAAGCATGAGTTTTGTCACAGCAGGGTTGTCTCAAAGGCAATCCCACACATCAAGCTATATGTTAATACGCATCAACGGTAATGAGCAACCTGTTGCCTGCCTGCCTGCCTGCCTGCCTGCCTGCCTGCCTGTGTGTTGCAGGGTTGCCACAGGCTACGAGAGGCCGCACTGACGCAGCTCATCCACCTCCACCAGCTCTGCTGCTTCCGCTGCAGCATGCCGCTGACAGAGTCAGGCCTCTCCCTGTTGGTAGCTGCACCTGGCAGCCGCCTAGCCCTGCTTGAAGCAGACAGCATTGAAATCGTCAATGCAGAGGCACACCCAGCCGTGGCAGCAGCAGTAGCAGCAGCAGCAAGCGCGCACGTGTTTGGTGCTGCAGCCAATGCAGCAGGTGCAGGACCAGCTGCCGCACACAATGCAGCAGCGGCTGCAGCACCTCCTGCGGCTGCTGCTGCTCCTGCTGCTGCTGCTGGTGTTGTTGCAGCAGGAGGTCTTGCAGGCCCTGCTGCTGCTGCTGGTCCTGAAAGGTTGGGGAGTGCAGGGCCGTTATTTGGGCAGTTAGGACCGCAACTGCCGGGGTTGAGGGCACTGGTGCTGCGGCGGTTGCCGAGCAGCAGTCCGCAGCTGTGGCAGTTGGCACCTGGGCTGACATCGTTGGTGGTGTGGGGAGAAGCCAACAACGCAGGCATGGCACGGTAAGTGGCTCAGCCCTGAGGGGATGTTTGCAGTACCGTGGTCTAGTCCTAGAGGAACATATGAGCGTAGCTTATTGTTTATCAGCAACAGTGCTTTGAAACTGTTTGTATGGCAAACACTGCATGCCCTGCATGGCTCAGTCTGTTGCTGCTCATGCCAGCCAGCAACCAACTTGTGGACAGTGCTGTGCTTCTGCTGCAGCACGCTTGCAACCAAGCCACAAGTTCGAGGCTTCAATTCAGATTGTTTCACAATCGCTTTCTGCCCGGCGTTTCTGCATGCAGCGCCTTGAGCAGCCACTGCGTGCTGCAGTGTCTGGTGCTGAAAGTTTGGGGCACAACCATACGACACAGGCCAGCTAACAACATTGCGCTCCCACCTGTCCTGTGCTGCACCCACATCTCTCCCATGCAGTGCCTTCAGCAGCCACTGCGCGCTGCAGCGCCTGGTGCTCAACTGCGACACAACATCGGACGCGGGCCTGGCAGCAGTCAGCAGCCTCAGCAGGCTGCAAGACCTCACACTGTGTGAGGGGCGTGCCATATCGCCTTGGAGGCTGGTGTCGGTGGTGCGGCGCCTGCCTCAGCTGCAGGTATGGTTTCTGTCGTATTGATGTGGCGGTTGACTGTTGTGGCTGGGGTGCGACTGCATTGGCAATGCACGGGTTGTGCGGTGCGTGTCAGTCATGCTGCTTGCAGGCAAGGCTGACCAGGTGCTGCTAGCTGAAGCATTTTGAAAATGATTTGGCCATGCCAACATCCCACTGCCTGTGCTGCTGCTGTCCCCTGTTGCAGGCGCTGCAACTGAGCCACATGAACAACCTCTGCGATGACAGCCTGGCACACTTGGTAGCTGCAGCGCGCCAGCTGCGCGTTTTAGGCCTGCAGGAGCCCGGCAGGGTTTCAGAGCAGGGTTTTGCACTGCTCGGAGGTTTACCGCTCTCAACCCTGTGGGTGGACTGCTGCAAGCTGAGCGTTGCAGTACTAATGGCGCTTGCCTGCAACCCTAGCTTGTGCCTGTTGGAGGTACACCAGTCACACCCGGAGGCTGAAACCCTAGGGTTTAAGCAGCTGGAGCTCCTGGGGCGTGTTAAGGGTCCGCGGTTAGAGGTTGTGTTACGCGAGGGCGCCAGAAGCAGAGAGGAGTTGCTTCGACCGCTGCTAGTCCCCGGTGGAGTGCTGACACATAACCCATATGCAGCTGCCAGCGGAGTCAGCAGCGCTGCAGGAGGTGCCGGGAGTTTAGATGCAGGCAGGGAGGGTTTTGTGGGTGAGCCGTCGGTAGGGTTTGGGGTTCAAGAGCTGGTGTTAGATCATGGTTTAATGGTGGGTGGGAATGGGCCGGCAAGGGGGTTGATGGGGCAGGGTAGTTGGCAGGTGGGGTTGGTGGGAGGGGGCGGTGCACTGCAGAATAACGAGAATGCGTGGCCTGATATCGCAGGCATGCAATTGTGAAAGAAGAGGTGTTCTTAGTACTGCATCAAGTTGGTGGTTGTGGATGTTGCGCATGTTGGAGAAGTTGGGCTGTGTTGCGACACCTTCAGGGGCGCACTGACTTGGGCTGCTTTGAACGCGGCACGCATATCAGCAGTTGCGGAGATCTTTGGCTTGCTCTTTCTGGGGCTAGTGCTGCTGTGCGCATGCAAACCATAGGTAGTCATGTGCACCATTCTGTCCAGCACTGCTGGGTCTGAGTCAAACTTTTGGTGGCGGCACGTGATGTCTGCGCATGCATTAGGTGCTTCTGGCTTTCATCGGGGTTTCAGTGTTGACTGGCCACGGGTGAACATGTGTAATCAGTATGCTTTATTTTTTGTCCTTTGTCAAGTTGCTACGTCCTGTGGTGTGCGTATATGTGTGCTGTGTTGCAGGGACGCATCTTCGATACAGCAGGGCTGCACACGGTTGTCTGCTTTGTGCTGGCCGCATGTGTGCTGCTCTCTCAACTTGGCTTGGGTATCGAACGGTCACTGATTGTGAGCACAGCAATTTCAGCAGCATCTATGCATGCATCCTCCAGACAGCTATTGTCAACTCTGACAGGTGGCAGCCTGATAGAGCCAAGTGGTGCTGGGCGCGTCTTGATGCGTAACTATGGTCTAGCCTTATTACAATTACTATTCTGGTGCTTTCTGCGAGTCGTCGGGGTGTGTAGAGGAAGTTCCCGGCGCGGACCGCCATGGCGCAGCGATCTCACGCCACCAAGAGCTTGTAACGGATTTCCCGTGTCAGAATGGTTTGTGGTTCTATGGTAAGAGTTTTAGTGGTATCGGAGTCGTACGCACTCCTTGTCCGAAACTGAAACAGCCATTGCTGCACCTTCGGCCAACAAGCCGTATGCATGCTCTCACCAGCATCCCTATGGATGTGTTAAAGTCTGCAATGGCTTTAAAAAGGCATTTATCGCCGAGTGTCACCCTAAAGCCTCACCACCATGCCTGAACAACCTCAGACCTGACTCACACACTGCCAGTGCTGTCTGACAGACACACGGCTTGACGAGCAACGGCGGTCGTCACCTGCATGCCTTGGCTGCATGTGTTTCATTGAGCTTCAACCATCTCATTTGCAGGCTACCGACAGCTAGGGCCGCAATGGCCTTGATGGTGATGCAGCTCGTCTGAGGGGGCAGTTCCAGCCTCACGGCCAGCTGCAGCCCTAAATTAGTTTACAATGACATTCTGAAGCTTGTTTGACCCCTGGTGTAGCCCGGCGTGCACGGCACCAGCAACAACTATGGCGACAACACACCCTCTTGCTGCCTTCTGCGAGCTAGCTAATGCCTTTGTGGACAAGCAGGTGGCTTCCCGGAGCAAGGTACGTCCTGCATCACTGCTTAACCCCGCTGTACGCTGCATGCGGTTCCGACGGCCCACCAGCTTGCTGTGAGTGGGCCCCACCCCCTGACACCCTGCCACTGCATGTTCCTGCAGGGTGGCACGTATGTTCCGCCTGCTATGGCTCATCCGTCGAAGTTAGAACACCTTTATGGCTGCAGCAGCTGCAGCTTCTCGGAGGTAGGCCCTCGGAATGTCTCGGGCAGCTCGAGCCTCCCCCAGCCAACCCCTTGCATGCAAGCTAGCTGTGGCAGCTAGATCTTGTCCAGCAGTAGCTGCAATTCAGCTCACAGGTCGCTTTGAACGTTCAAGCAAGGGCATCAGCAGCTGCTGCAGGCTGCACCAGGCAGCTGCACGGCATGGTGATTGCCCAAGGGCAAGCAGCCGTTGCATTGCCAACGTTGGTTGGGCAGAAACGTGCGAGTTGTTAATCAGCGTTGGGAAAACAACAACTCAGCATCACTAGCCAGCAGTGCACCATTCCTGCAAGCAGATGATCTATCTACTGGCCGCATCCTTCTATGCAATGAACCCCTGGCACTTGCATGCGCCAGTTGCATCCTGCAGGAACTCATTGTGCAGACCTGCCTCTGTAAAATGCCAAGGTGCCTGCCTGCAAGCACTGCCTCACACATTCTGCTCCCCCGCAACATGTCGCCTGTGTTACTCCGGAAGTGCAGGTCGGCTGCAAGCACTGCTGGGACATGCCCTTTGCCACGCGGCCAGCTTCCCGCGCCAAGCCCAGCAAGGCCCACGCGCAGGCCCACCTCCCTGCAGCGCCCACCTTCCGGCCCACCGCAGAGCAGTTCCAGGACCCCTTTGCCTACCTGCAAAGCATCGCACCAGAGGCTTACAAAGCCGGTATCGCGCTGATCGTACCACCAGCAGGCTGGCAGCCGCCAATTCAGATGCTGGATCAGGAGACAGGCATGCTTCGAAAGGACTTCCAGGTTCCGACGCGCATCCAGCCAACTCACCTGCTGTGCAAGCGCTACCCGACGCCCTCTGGCGCGCCTCCTGCAAGCCTTGCAGGAAACGGCAGCAGCCCCAGCACGCCAAAGCAGCAGGACGGCCCGAAAAAGTCAAACGCAGTGACCGGCAGGTGCAGCAAGAGCAGCATGGATGCGCAGAAGGCAGCTGTGGCAGCAGCAGTGGCGGCAGCAGCAGCAGTAGAGGAGGGCAAGGATGTCATCCTGAACCCTGCGCACTGGGATGCCGTGGCTACTGCTGCTGAGGCGACTGACGGCCAGTTTGGCTACGAGCACTTGGAGGAACCCCTCAGCCTGCATGAGTTTCACAGGTGGGCAGCGCCAAGTGCAACCAACTGTTTGCAGCTATCTCTGCAACGATCTTCAAATGTGTTGGGCTGCTGTATGGACGGACAGCTGTTGTATGCATGCTGAGGAGACCCTGTCAGCCTGCACGTAGTCCAGCAGTGTAACTTGCTGCCTGCTGCGTCTTTGTGCTTGTTCGCAGGTATGCTGACTGGGCCAAGCGTCGCCACTTCCACGGCCCACTCATGGCCGGCAGCAGCAGCAGCAACGGCTGCAAGCCCGACGCAGCACCCGGCAGCAGCAGCAGCAGCAAGCCAGCTGTCGCCAGCGCTTCAAACGCATGGCGTGCGTACCCATGCACAGCTGAGGCTCGTACTGCTCGTGGAGTAGCTGGCAAGTATCTGCCTGGCACGTGCTCACCAGCAGCAGCAGCAGGGGCTGCTGCAGATTCTGCAGGCACAGCAGCAGCAGCACTGCAGGATCCCGCGGAGACGTGGCAGGAGCCGAGTATCGAAGAAATCGAGGCGGAGTTTTGGCGAATCGTGGAGGCAGCGGACGAGCAGGTCGAGGCGCTGTACGGGCAGGACATCGACACGGCCACGTACAACAGCGCGTTCCCTACCATTAAGGTGAGTTGTGCGAGCTGAGGGTGGTAGTTCCTTGAAGCAGTGCATGGCTGCTGCTCTGGCTGTTTGCCTGTGCATGCCCTGCTGCAGATCTGTAAATCAAGTCGAGCGTCAATACCTGCTGCAGAGTGACGTATGTGTGTGACATATGTGTGTGACATATGTGTTGTCAGCAACAGTCGGTTGCGGTGACCTTGGGCTCCAATTTAACACAGACATCCATTCTATTTGCTGGCGCAGGCAGAGGCTTGCCACCTTCTAGTGTGCAGTGTTTCTCCGTTCAGTGCCGCACAGTCTCTCAACTCTTGTTGTGTGTCTGGTTTGGTCTGACATCTTCTCGCAGGAGCTGGCACAGGCTGAGGCTCGCAACCTGGTCAAGCCACCCAGTAGCAGCAGCAGCAGCAGCAGTGCAACAGCCTCCAACAGCAGCAGCAGTGCCGCACCCTCCGACGACGACCCCGCCAACTGCTGTGCCAGCTGCAGCTGCGGCAGCTGCCAGCTCTGCGAGCTGCGCACGTACGCGAGCCACCCCTGGAACATCAACAACTTGCCGCAGGCTAAGGGCTCAGTGCTGCGCTTTGTGCGCGAGGATGTGGGTGGCAAGCCCATCACTGGGCTCATGGTGCCGTGGGTGTATGTTGGCAGCTGCTTCAGCGCGTTCTGCTGGCACATCGAGGACCACGGGCTGTACAGCATCAACTACAACCACATGGGCGCACCCAAGGTGAGAGCTACTTGCAGGAACCTGGCCTCAAAGTTGTTGCAAAACCTTGTGATGTTCTGCATGGTTCTGCTGGCACATTGAGGACTACCGGCTGTACAGCATCAGCTACAGCCGCTTGGGCGCCCAGCGGTGACCAGCTGTCAAGTTTGGGTTGGAATCACGATGCCAGACGATGTTGTGCTTACTTGCTGCCGCACTGCCGTGTTGCGATTCTGCTGCAGATTTGGTACGGCGTGCCCGCAGCAGCCGCAGCAGCACTCGAGGCCTCCATGCGCGACGTCACTTTGCTTACCTGCTGCTGTACTCGACTTTACTCGACGCCGCCATGCGTGATGCTCCATGCCATTGTGCCTGTCTCCTCACCCGCAACTGCCGCACTATCATTCTGCTGCAGATCTGGTACGGCGTGCCAGCAGCAGCTGCAGCAGCGCTCGACGCCGCCTTGCGTGACGCGCACTGCCGCCACTATGCTCACCTCCCCACCTGCTGCTGTACTTGCTGCCGCATTGCCGCACTATCATTCTGCTGCAGATCTGGTACGGCGTGCCAGCAGCGGCTGCAGCAGCGCTCGACGCCGCCTTGCGTGACGCGCACTGCCGCCACTATGCTCACCTCCCCACCTGCTGCTGTACTTGCTGCCGCATTGCCGCACTATCATTATGCTGCAGATCTGGTACGGCGTGCCAGCAGCGGCTGCAGCAGCGCTCGACGCCGCCTTGCGTGACGCGCACTGCCGCCACTATGCTCACCTCCCCACCTGCTGCTGTACTTGCTGCCGCATTGCCCTTTATGTTCTATTACCGAGATCTGGTTTGCGGCGTGCCAGCAGCAATGCAGCAACGCTCGACGCCGCCTTGCGTGACGCGCACTGCCGCCACTATGCTCACCTCCCCACCTGCTGCTGTACTTGCTGCCGCATTGCCGCACTATCATTCTGCTGCAGATCTGGTACGGCGTGCCAGCAGCGGCTGCAGCAGCGCTCGACGCCGCCATGCGCGACGCACTGCCGCACCTGTTTGCACGTGACCGGCTGCTGCTGCACAAGCTGATCACGATGCTGTCGCCAAGTCAGCTCGTAGCGCGTGGCGTGCCAGTCTGCAGGGCTGTGCAGATCCCTGGGAGCTTCGTGGTGACGTTTCCGGACGCGTACCACGCGGGGTTCAACTCGGGGTTCAATGTGGCGGAGGCGGTCAACTTTGCGGCGCCGGATTGGCTGCCGTTTGGCAGCAGCAGCGTCGTGCGCTACAGGTGGGTGTGGTTTCTGTATATGGCTAGTTTGCATTGGGTTTGGGACCCAAAAACTTCAGGAGCTTGCGCAGTTGACACTGCTAGCACAAGTGCAGGTGCAGCTGTAGCGGCAGACAGGACAAACAGCACCAGCACACACTACAGATTGCTGGTCATCGAGGTGCTTCGGTTGCTGTGTATGGTTGTTTGTTCGTAGTTAGAAGAGCTTCATCTCTGATTGGTAAAAACCGTTGCAGGAGCGCAACATATGGCGGAGTTGGGTCGTGGTTCAAGTATCTGACGTAGCGGTACCAAGCGCTCATGCTACTTCTGCTGACATTCGCGTCTCCTGTTGCTGCTGCTCCTGCTACCTGTTGCTTCCCCTGCAGGTGTGAGTCCCGCTACATGACGTTCAGCCATGACGCCATGCTCATCAACGTAGTGCGGGAGGCAGTAGCAGCAGCATCTGGCAGCAGCAACAGCAGCCAGCTGGCGCCACCTGCCCCACCCCAGCAGCAGCAGCAGCAGCAAGATGGGGACGCACCTGATGCGGCAGCAGCAGCAGCGAGGCGTACAAGCTTGCTGCCGCAGGTGTTGCAGCCAGCAGTGCTTGCTGGCTCACTCAAAGGTCAGTTTGCTGCGCATTTGCAGCACACTGCGGAGCTGCTAGCAGAAGCTGAGTCAGCTGCAGCAGAACAGCAATGGCATGCGCGCCAGCAGCAGCAGCAGCAGGGTGAGGCTGTACGGATGGTAGGACCTCCTGGGTCCACTGCTGCTCCAGCAGCTGCTGCAGCAGTTTGCAGCAGTGCTGCTGCTGCCGGACAGCAGCAGCAGCGGCAGCTGGCTGTTGCGTTTAGCGGCAGTGTGCTTGACAGCACCTTTTGGTTTGAGACGTACCCGGACGGCAGTTGGCAGGAAGCAGCAGAGGCAGCAGATGAGGCAGATGCACGTGCTGTTGCACACGACAGACAGCGCATGCTTGCTCGGCAGCTGCTGCAGCTCGCTTGCGGTGCAATCAAGCAGCAGCAGCTGACGCCAAGCCAGGGGTCGCCAGCAGCGCAGCAATTGCATCATCACGATCTGCTGCGGCTGAAGCGCGAGCCAGAAGGTGGGGAGCATCACCTAGCGGCGGCATCGCAGCAGCACCATAGCCAGGGCCAGCGCGAGCGAGTCTTCACAATGCGCGGTGCGATCACCAACATCACAACAGCAGCAGCAGCAGATAAAGAGCAGCAGCAGGAGGAAGATGATGGGGAGTTCTCAGGGCCAGTTGCCGGCGCTGCTGCTGCCATTGCAGCAGCAGGGCCTAGCAAGGCGCTGCTAAAGCGCGCTGCGCGGGGCTTTGCAACAGCGTCGTTCGCCCGCAAGAACTCATCATCCGCCAGCCGCCCGGCATCAGCAGCAGCAGGTGGTGCAGCAGCTAGCGCAGCAGCAGCTGCTGCTGATGCGAAGGGTGATGCAGCAGTGCATGCGATTGCGTCATACATCATGGCGCTAGCAGAGGCGCGGCGGCAGCGGATGCTGTTCAAGCCGCCAAGCCCAAAACTCGCTGCATTAGCAGCAGGCGAGCTGGCATTGCGGCTCGAAGTGGAAGGGCAGCGGCAAGCTGCACTCGCGCTGCGAGCCGGCCTCAGCCGCACGGCGCTTATGCAGGGCGGTGCAGCTGCACACGATCCCGCAACGGGCGTGCACGTGAACACGCAGGGCGTGGAATGCGCGACGTGCGGGTGCGACTTGTCGCTAGCTGCTGTCGTGAGCGAGGATTACCCGGGACGCGCGGTGTGTCCCGAGCATATCGCTGATCTGGACGGCAGCAGGAGCCAGCGTGTGTTGCTGTTGCGGTACGCGCCAGGTCAGCTAGAGGCGTTGCTGTCCGCTGCGATGCGGCTAGTGCCGGGTGCGGTGGAGGCGGTTGGAAAGGCGCGCGAGCGGCAGGGCTGGGTCGCTGCTGGGCGGTTTATGGGTGGCGCAGTGCTGCAGAAACCTGCTGAGGCGGCGGCTTCGGTAGCAGCGGTTGTGAAGCAGGAGCCGGCAGGTGAAGTGCAGCAGCAGCAGCAGCAGCAGGCGGCCGCGGTGGTAGTGAAGCAGGAGCCTGGGGCCGAGCAGCAGCACCAGCAGGGTGGAGAGCTGCAGCGGCAGCGGCCGCAGCAGCCAGTGATGGAAGTGAAGATGCTTGGCCGGCTGTACGATCCTGCTGAGATCGACCGCAAGCTGTTTGAAGATCTGGACGAACTCGATTCCAGCGAAGAAGAATCCGATGGCGATGACGAGCTGATTCTGCTGCTGGGGCGCCAGCAGGGGTTAGGCGGTGCGGAAGTTATGGAGGCAGAAGACGACGCAGCAGCAGATGTGACTGCAGGAAAGCAGCAGCAGCAGCAGCAGGGAGAAGCAGATGGAAGCGATGATGGAGAAGCAGAAGGTGCTAGCGGAGGCGACCAATCGTCTGGCAGCTGGTGGCAGGATGAGCTAGATGGTATGGAAGATGCATTCGGCTTCTACACGTTTGCAGCTGCTGATGCCGACAGCGACGATGAAGGGGCGTTGGAAGGATCAGATTACGACTTCAGGCCTCGTAGGAGCGGTTGCAGGAAGCGGCGGCGGCGCGGCGGCGCTGCTGATGTTGGAAATGGTGTGGGGATGCGGGGCGGCAAGCGGATGGCGATGGCGGCAGCAGGGGTGCCTGAGGCAGCACCGGCTGCTGCTGTTGCTGTGGATGCGGCTGCGTGAGCGGTGTTGCTTGCGCATTGCGTGTTGCGGCTCTTGCTCAGCTGGTGTCAAGATGGTAGCAGGTCAGGCTGTGTTGTAACAGTCAGTAATAGCTGCTGGTGTGAAGTGCAAGAGTGATGAGCAGCTGCACTTTTGCTGCAACGGAGGTGTTGGCGTTGGGTGTGCCGTTGCTTTGCTGGCCCATGTGCCAGGAGCAATGCTTGCTGCGAGATTACTGTCTGCCTGGGTGGTTATGATCAATGTGCATACGCGCATCAATGCACGTATGCTGAATATGGGGTGTGGGTGTACCAAGCTGGCTGGCAGTTCATTAACTGCTGGCATGTATGTGAGGAGGGGTTTTGGAGGAGTGGCTCAGTGAGCGCTTGGTGCTTCAGGCGCGTCATTGACTCGTGCAGGTTGACGCGGGCTTATCGCTCATGACAGGTTTCATTTGCTAGGACTTGCTTGCAGACAGCAGGGTGGCTTACGTCCGTGTTGGGTTAATGTTTGCAGTTGGTGTGTGAAGTAGTGTTGTAAAGAATGTTGTGGCACGTACGTGATCTGGATGGCATGCACGCATCATGTGCTGTTCAGGTGGTGGTTGGCACGTGGTTTGCAGGACTCTCTAGCAATGTCACCTGGGCCAGCGTTGCACTCTCGTGCCAACATGCAAGGTCAACACTCTGTTGGCACGCAAGTTGGAACTGCGCCGTGTGCTAGCACGCGGTCACTAGGTTGCAACTTCTTTCTGAAAGGAGCTTGTATGATTCTCAAGATATGTGATACCATAATCATGTACAGAGGTCTGGTAATTTGATGATGATGATGATGTACAGAGGTCTGCTGTTTCACCCACGCCTGAGCACTGCTCTGTATCACCCAGCCATGGCTGGTGAGACGCAGGTTAATTCTGCACCGTGTAAGGATACTGGCCTTCTTCATCACGGCAAAATCCATAGCAATGAATGCAAAACCTTCACACTGCTTCGTAGTGCCGCACTATGGCATTGCTAGGTGTCTGCATGTGTGTCCGACAGGCTGTCGACCAGCAGTAGCAACCAGTGTACTGGGTACACGCACAGTGCGCTGCCTGTCGGACGCAAGCTTGTACAGGGATGGTGAGCATTAAACAGTTGATGAATGTGTGAAGCACTCCTTTAGCTTGCAAGTTCCGGCTGCTGTCGCGGCCGACGGCAGCAGCCCGTGTTCAAAGTGGGAAAATCGCACAGATCGGCTTGGTCGCGGGATCGGTCGCTGATAGAGCAATACCATAGATTATTTAGGCGTATTAAATAGGTAAAAGAGGGCCAGACTGGCTGTATGCGATTGTGTCACACATCCGCCTGAAGATGCCAGCGCTCTTGGCGCCATCGAGATGCGTTTATTTTGTTGAAGCTGCGACCCCTGTCGACGTTTTCTAAAGTCAGGAATTACTATCAAATCACTAACTTATTAGGTCCAAGCATAATCCTGACCTGACATTGGCGCAAGCTGCGCACTTCCGGCTTTTGTTCCGGACGACAGAGCAAGCATGAGGCGTGCGCTGGCATCCATATTTGCGTTGATACTCGTAGCATCGCACCCATCAAGCGCCTTCAGGGATATTCCGATGGCTTCCATGCAGACCATCAGCATGGGTGGGCCATCAGCCCTGATAGGCTTTGGCAGCTTCGGAGGAGGCTTGAGTGGAATGGGCGGCATTCTAAGCCTTTTAAACTTAGGGCTTGGAAGATCCGGAGTGCAGCTGCCTGACACATCGTCACTGGATGATGCGCTGAGCATCGGTGATGTTCTGGTCGAAGCAGCAGCAGACGCAGCAGACCTCATCCTCGAGTTGCAGGATGACATGTAAGTGAATGGCTATCTCTGTTTAGAAAATCACTAGGTCGTTGGATAATGCACACTTCAGGCGCAGCAGCAGCAGCAGCAGCAGCAGCAGCAGCATAGGCAGCAGCAGCAGCAGCATAGGCAGCAGCAGCAGCATAGGCAGCAGCAGCAGCAGCAGCATAGGCAGCAGCAGCAGCAGCATAGGCAGCAGCAGCAGCAGCAGCAGCAGCATCAGAAGGGCAATTCTGCGTACCGCCCTGCAAGATGTCTCACGACTGCTGAGGGCGCATGCAATGTGACAACAGCAACTATCCCACAGGATTTTATAATAACACTTGCGTGATGTGTTACTGTCAAACACAGGCAGCTGCATGCCAGTTCTGCTGCAGCGCAAAAATAACACTTTGTGTGTGTTTGACTGTCGATGACTGCCGGCAGGGCTGACGCCTCAGAGGAGTGGCAGAATGTGGCCATGGCAGACGATGTGGAGCACCAGCAGCAGCGATGGGTGGAGGAGATCTCGATCAAGCCACACGTGTTCCTGTGAGTACTATGTGGAAGCATTAGCAAATGCGCCACCATGGCCTTGAAGGGTGCTGCTGTACACAGCCCTGCTTGCATGCTGAGGAGCTGCAACAGTAGGGTTTGCATGTTTGAGCAGCAGGGTTTGTGTGTTAAGCAGCAGGGCCATTCCATGGTCAACTACACGCACAGCGCATGCAATATATGAAGATGATGGAGGATATCTCCATCAAGCCCCATGTATTCCTGTGAGTTGCTTAGACAGGCACTATATGTCAATGCAACTGCTCAGCCACTGCCGAGCAGTCAGCCACTGGCTTCGAGTGGCTGGCTTTGAGTCCACTCGAGTAGAAGCCAGCTGTGAGTGTGTTTGTCGAACTGTTTACCTTACGAAACAGACAGTTGCCCAAAACACCTCCTGGCAATGTGCTGCTGCTTTTGTTTGTTTGTTTGTTTGCAGGCACCACAACTTCCTTAGCACTGAGGAGGCTGATCACATGATTGAGCTGGTATGTTCAAAAAAACCACAGCCACATGGATTTTCAGCGTCACTCAACATAGTATGTTCTGCACAGCAACCGACAGATGGACCATTGTGGCGATGGCAGACCACCTGGTTGCAGCTGTGGCTGCACAAACAGCATTGCCTCCTGATCATGTGCCTGCACACTGTGTAGGTGCACTTGTGTGAGCAGAGCAGCCTGTCAGCCTGCTGCATGCGTTGCGCTGTTGCTGGAGCAGAAGTACGCAGCCACAGATGAGTGCGGCTTTTGGGGTGCTTGCATGCGCATATCGCCACACCCGCCTTGTCTTGACAAGGTACCTGCAGGATACCACAGCCCTTCGCCCCAGTGGCAACCACATCTCACGCTGCTGCTGCTGCTGCTGTCCGCAGGCCAAGCCTTACCTGGCTCAACCCCAAGCAAACAGCTCGGATGTAAACCCTCCCTCAGGGGCGTGGGTGCAGCGGGGACAGGACAAGGTTATGACAAGAATAGAAGATCGCATCTCAGAATGGATGGGGGCACCAGTAGAGAATGGAGAGCCAATGCATGTGAGTATCATGTAATTACAACAAATTTAAACATGTTACTTTTGGTTAACAATGGTCAAAGTGGGCGTTGGCTGACACAGCTGCTGTCACTTGCCAGCTGTAGCCGCATGGCATGCCGGAACAAGACCTTGTAGCAGTCTGCCATGCAGGTTCCTGTTGGGGATTGGAGCTCACCATGGCAGCAGCATGGCAGCAGACTGCAGCACAAATGACACAGCATACAACATACTTGCTGGCCAGATACAGCAAGCATGCAGCTGACAGCTGCTGTTGACTGTCGCTGCTGTTGCAGGTGCTTCGCTACCAGAAAGGAGAGCAGTACAAAGAGGTAACCAACCCCACCGCATGTTCTGAGATACTGACAGTTCAGCTCAGCAGAGTTGTTTGCACAAAGCCTAGTAGCGGTCCACCCCATGTTCTGAGATACTCACAGTTCAGCTCAGCTCAGCCAAGTTGCTTGCAGGAAGTAGCCGCAACTTGCGGCCGGGCAGCACTTAATGGCATCTGCACCAGAGCATGGAGCAGCATATGCAGCAGGAAGACCGATTGCAATTTCATGCTGGCAGTGAGTCAGCTGGCTCCGTGGTCGCCTGACACTTGGTGCATTTGAAATGTTACGCGCTCACATGGTGGGACACGCATGTTTGGCGATGGACAATCAAGCATATGCTGACATGTGACATTTTGCTGTATTGCTGCAGCACTACGACTTCTTCAATGAAACCGACAGCGCTAACGTTGCAAACGGTGGGCAGCGGGTAGCAACGGTGCTGCTGTATCTGTCAGATGTGCAGGAAGGTAGGTTTTACGGCTGGGTAACCCCCCCCCCCGTCACACTAGCAGATGCCAGGCAAGACATGGCTATTGTCAACACACACAGCCAGGAACATGCATCGGCTTTGGTGGAAGCTGCCCTTGACCATAGCACCACAGCGGTTTTACTACATGTTCAAGTGCTCTATAACCTTCTGCAGTCTGACTTTGCTGTTTGCTGAGTATGCAAGTCTGACTGTAGCAGCTGCAGACCCACAGTACAACCAACATAAGCATCTGTGTGGTTGTATGGGCGGCTGTTGCTGTGTCCCACAAATTGGAGCACAACACAGCTGCACGCTGCATGAATCAAAGCAATATTACATCAAGTTATGTTAGTAACATGTTACTGATGTGTTACATTGGTTTTGCAGGTGGTGAGACGGTGTTCCCATTGAGTGTGCACAGGCAGTCTGTCGAAGAGGCCAAGAAACACAGCGGTGAGATGCCCAATGTTGCTTACAACATTTAAACGTGTTAGTAACATGTTACTTTGCAACAACAACACCAAAGAGGACACGCACAGCTGTCAGGCTTAGGTTGTCAGGCGTTGCGGTTGTCAGCAGTGCCATAGCTGTTACACAGCGCTCTGATTGCATGCACACAAAGCATTGAAATCGCGGAAGCAGGCAGCTGACCATCGTGGTGACTCTCTAACTTGTACTTGTTCAAGTCACGTGCAGTAAGTAGAGATAGGACCATCACAGTTCTGCCTCTACTCACTGCATGTGACTTTGAAAACTACAATCTGGAGATGAGCTTGCAGATGGGCTGTACTGTGCTTTTTGTCCTCTTTGGGGCTTTCGTTGCAAAGTAACATGTCACTAACACGGTTAAATTGATGTAAGCAACGTTGGGCATTTCACCCTTTTTCAGGCCCATCTGAAATGCCCAACGTTGCTTACATCATTTTAACCGTGTTAGTGACATGTTACTTTGCAACGAAAGCCCCAAAGAGGACACGAAGCACAGTACAGCCGTCAGGCTTGAGTTGTCAGAAGTTGCGGTTGTTCAACAACAAGTCAGCAGTGCCATTGCTGTCGCACAGCGCTCTGATCGCAAGCACACAAAGCAGTGTAAATCGCGGAAGCAGGCAGCTGACCATCATTGTGACTCTTCAAATTGTACCAAATTGTACTTTGTCAAGTCACACGCAGTGAGTACAGGCAGCACTGTCACAGTTCTGCCTTTACTCACTTCATGTGACTTGAAAAGTTACAATGTGGAGATGACCTTGTGGATGGGCCTGAAAAAGGGTGGCGTTGCTGGGCCTCACACAAGTTACAAGTTCAACTTACAAGTTGGCAAATTACAAGTTTCTATGCTCCAGGCCGCACACATGTAGTTTCCCCCTTGATAGCCCTAGGACTGCCAGCAGCTGTCGGTGGCTGCATCCGCCTCACTGCGCTTGCAGGTGATGGCGTTGCTGTGCTGCTGGCTCCGTTAAATTGGCCCTGTTGTCCTGCCATCGCTTACGTGTATCTGCTCCTGCATGTGCCACACGGCGTGTGTGCGGCTCACTGTGCTTGCAGACTGTGGCAAGGGCGGCGTTGCTGTGCCGCGGACGGCCCACATAGGCCCCGTTGTCCTGCCACCACTTGGGTGTAGTGCTGCCACATGTGCGTGTGTGCCGCTCACTGTGCTTGCAGATTGCGGCAAGGGAGGCGTTGCTGTGCCGCTGATGGCCCAACTTTGGCCCATTGTCCTGCCACCGCTTACGTGTAACTGCTCATGCACGTGCGGGTCTGCTGCTCATTGCGCTTGCAGACTGTGGCAAGGGCGGCGTTGCTGTCAAGCCCCGCAAGGGCGATGCCGTGCTCTTCTTCTCTGTACTGCCGGACATCGCAACCATGGACAAGCTCTCGCTGCATAAAGGCTGCCCCGTGCTTCAAGGCGAGAAATGGGTCGCCACGAAGTGGCTGCGGATGCGCGAGTGGATTGATGCGCCGCTATCGCAGCTAGCAGCGGTAAAGCAGGAGCGGCAGATGATGCGTATGCGGGAGCTGCAGTCATTGTTAGAGGCGACAGGCGAGCAGAGCAAGGTGTAGGCCTGCAGCAGCTTGTTACTTTGTCACGTCTGTGCAGTGCTTAGGATAGTTGGATGGCGGCGGCAGCGGCGCCGGCACTGGCAGCACACATCAGCGGCAGCGGCAGCATCTGCTATGGCTGTAAAGCAGGAGCGGCAGATGATGCGTACGCGGGAGCTGCAAGCGCTGCTGGAAGCGACGGGCGAGCAGAGCAGGGTCTGGCTTGGTGCAAACGCAGAGCGTCTGGCCCACAGAGAGCTAGATCTGGAAGGGAGGAAACCTATCCTCACACACAGCAGCAGCAGCTAGCAGTAGCAGCAGTGCCTGCTGCTGATCAGCCGTCATGACGGCAGCAGCATGGTCTAGCAGCAGCATGGGCAGCTAGCCAGCCGGGTTCTGCACTTTGGCTTGTTACCACAGATGAGCGGCTGAGTCCAACCGGAGCATACATGCAGATCGTTGTGCTAGTAAGCCGACATTTACTGATCATGCGCTTGCGGTGGCTGCCACACGCAAAGCAGCAGCAGCAGCAGAACCAGTGCAGCAGCAGCAGCTGCTGCTGCTGCAGTGGCAGCAGCAGCGCGGCATGGCGCGCTCATGTACGCAGAAAACTGTTCATCGCATTGACAGCACAGGACAGCACTGCGCTGGTCTTTGTACTGCTTGTTTCTGTCCTTCCTTTGGAGCATAAGGAATGGTGACAGGCGCAGCAGCAGCCAGCAATAACGCTCAGGTAAAGCTGCCGGTGTGCACGCTACTTGCAGACATTGTTGGCTGTTGAGGCGCACCTTGCCACCATGCTGCTGCAGCAGCATGTCATCATGGCATGATGCTGTGACAAATTGATTGATTGAGTATGGCAAGAGGCAGGGCGGTTGCAGCGTCTGCATTGTGGGCTGCAGCTACAGCCTGCACACGTGTATAGGCAGCAGGTACGGTCAGCGGCAAGCTGACCAGCAATCATTGATTCAGTAGGTCCAGTAGGTAACAGTAGGCCAGCCAGCAAGCATTGATTTAGACTCTGAGTGCGTTAGATTATGTGGCTTAAGCATGCTCAGATCTTCATCATCATCATCATCATCAAATTACCAGATCAAGCCATAGCATCAACGCCAGATCTTGTCAATACCGTATTGGTAGGCTACCGGTTGAGCCAGCCGCCGGCACGGCCGTGACTGCATTTTTTTGTGTATGCTGTTGACACTGTCAGACAACGTCTGCTGAAGGCTCGTGTGAGGTGTCATCAGTTGAATTCAGCGGTGCCATTGTGTCTCCAGCAATCAGCGATGAACTTTGCTCGTAGGCTTAGAAGTGTCAGTGGTGCAGCAGGCACCTTTCCATGTGTATGTAGGTATACGATCTGCCATGTTGTCTGCTTTTTTAGAAAGACAGATCGTCTGTTGTGCTTGACCAGCTGCACTGCAAAGTGTGCGTCCCTTGAGGCGCTGAAAGAAGCATCTTCTGTTGAGAGCTCTCAACATCTCGAGATGGCCATTGAACAGGAGGTTCATAGTTACCCAGTCAGGACAGGCCCTGTCCGGCGGACTAGCTCGTTTGGTATTGGTAGCACTGGCACAGATTTTGGCCAAGTGGGTCACGCATAGCATGTCCAGCGAGCTGTACCAATGCCGGGTGTCATTTTGCTCAGCACCAGCTTTCAAATTAAACAACTTGCAAGTTGATGGTTACGTGAGCTGCAGTGACAAGACTTGAATATTGGCATTTAATGCCAGATGCATGCTAACCACAATATACACTATTACCGTGTTGGAGCCATGCAAGGGCATGGGCTGAGGAGAGGAAACCCTAGCCAGGGTCCAGGTTTAACGTAACACTGTTGCACGCATACGCGCAGCCGTGCATGTACTGCTTCATATGCAGCACTCCAAGTGGATGGCTGAATAGTTTAGTGTTGCATGTCTCATTGCCGCTTCAGCACCTGTATATCGATGTGGCCCTAATTTGGCCAGGTTTAGCTCGAGGCAGCTTTCTCCGGCCACAGGGCAGCTCAGCATGCTCGCAAAGCTGCGTTGAAAAGCTTAAAGCCTGATAGATAACGTGATAGCATTTTCAAGCCGTGCGAGGCACTGTTCTGGTCGTGATAGCCTGGCCAATTTTCAGTGGAGGTTCCCAATTTGGCCACCCCTTGAGTTGCGAGCACGGAACACATGGAGTGATGCAAAAGCGACACAAATAAAACTTAAACTATCATAAATATCATTGGAAGACATGCAGGACGCCAAGGGACACAGGAGCTGTGTCAACTGGCCACTTGGCCAGGCCTGGCCAACTGCTGCGATGAAGACGCACTGACGAGTTTCAGCGGCTTTTAGCACCCATATGAGCTTCTTATAGTACTTAATGCTACATAGAAACGCGCCTAAAGCGTTTGCATGCTTGTGTTGAGTGACAAACATGGTGGCCAAATTCCCCTGTCAGTGCAGCACGAACACCAGACTCCCGCAGGTGACACGGCCCTGCTTGTGCAACGAGAATACGTCTATCACATGCACATCTTAGAGATCGACATCCATGCAGGTGTACTGCTGTACTGCTCAAGCAGCAAAAGCACTGCAGGTAAACCTGGCCAATATGGCCTGGCTGGCCAAACAGAAACTGAACCCAGCTGCACACACACGCCCGCTCAGCTTGGCCTGCTGCGCTCAACAATTAGTATCATACTCTTCTTTCTTCGACGAGCAATTGCTGCGGTGCATTCGGCCTGTGGTGAGAGAACCGGGAAAGTGGCCAAATTGGGCGCACCCCCCCCTTTAGGGCCACATTGATATATGGTAGCACCAGCAACAGCACTGCTACTTCACAGCCTGACATTGGTGCATGTTTGCACTGTGCGGCAAGCACCCGAGCATGAGATGCTAATCAGGCGTAATTTTTCATCGAAGATGATGACAAGGAGATCGTTCGCGGCGCTGGCCTCGTCAGAGGTGTACGATGTGGCTATCGTTGGAGCTGGCATGGTTGGGGCTGCTGTGGCCGCTCTACTGAGTAAGAAACGAACAAATGATGCAAGTTATCATCGAACATACTGCTGATGGTATGAGTACGAACGTCAGCTCAGCCAACTGGGCAGCACGCCCTGTCTGCAGCAGCAGCAGCTGTACAGCACAGGCCGTGCGGTTGCCTGATGTCGTTTGTGCCATGTCGCTGCAGGAGCCAACCCAATGACAGCTGACATGAGGGTCGTCATCATTGATCAACAGGTAAGGCAGCAACACTGTAGCAGCATCATTGGCAGCAGCGACAGCAGCTAGAAGAGCAGCAGCAGCAGCGAATGCGCTCATCGCACCTTCATAACACCACAGCATCGTTGATCAAAGGACTGCTACCACAGCGTGCTGCCTGTCATGTACTGTCTGTTTCATCCTGTTCCG